>JAOSBN010129755.1:0-29538 GCA_027563595.1 Erythroxylum suave
CATGGAAGCTGCAGAGGGAAAGAAAGCATTGCATCGCAAACACAGGCTACGTCCTCCTGCAAAATCTCTAGCTGTTTCGAATCTTCTAAGCTCATCAACGTCTTGCACATGGCTTTGAAGGTTATCTGCAACTCATTTTTAATATAAACAATACCAAGAACAGATTTTAAGTTCTAATGTTCTTCATTAAAGGATGTCTAAAATATTAACCTGAAGTGCTTGATCAAGCACAACCACCGAGCCCTTGTTCCCCCAGTTTTCGATACTTCTCATGATCAATTCATCGAACTGTTGAACGAAGAGTGAAACTGAAGTGGCGGAGAACAAGGAAAGTAGATGGTTACGAAGCAACTTGTGGTGATGAGACGAAGCACATAGTAAACTTTGATCTCCCACAAGTTTGGCGATCGATTTTATGTACTTCTTCGTGAAATTTCCGGACTCGTTGTTTAAGATTGCCTTAGCAGATTCCGCACTCGACACAAAAACATGGGTCTCCCCGAATATGTTGGTCCTGAAGCAATTTCCATACCTGAAGCTCAAAACACAAACAGAACCATGGTTTCAACTACTGGTTTCTCAAATTAGCTGCTTTTAATATCTGACACATGCAACTAGAATCCCGACTTTGAAATTCAGAAGGAAGAGACGAAGAAAAGTTACCTTAAATGGCGAGCCCTGACAAAATTATAGAAACTTTCGCCACTATTGATGGCTGCCATGAACTGTAAGGTCTCACCGATTAATGGAAATCCTGAGCTACCCGGAGGGGCATTGGCAGGTAAGAAATAGTTACCAGAATTCAGTAACTTATTAGCTAATTTGCACAGTAGAAGTGACAATACACCAAGAAGAACAAGATGAAACATTTCGTTCTCTCCTACATCAATCAACCACCTTACTTGATTAGCATTTATAGGTGAAAATTTGGGAAACGTGAAGAGAATGAAAAAAACGGGTTGTTGCTATTTTGGCCTACCATTTCTTCAAAGACGTAAGATGCCTCTTTGGGCGATCGTCGGGATCCTCAGGTTTCCTTCATTATGTTCTTTTGGCCGATTTGAGTAAATGATCTCATAATGACTGTCTGCCATTATCATTTCATGTTTTGAACGTCCCTACAAAGTGACAATCCTATTAATTCCTCAACTTAAAGTGCTTGTCTTGTCCACAGTATGTTATGGTCATAATCATGCATGTTACACTCATCGCATCCGTTGATATCGAATCCTGAATTTCTTAAGATTCTTGTAACAGATGGCGGATTTGAGTTTCAAAGGAGTTGTATTAATTAAGATTCTTGAATATTTTGAGATTTTAGGTTTAAGTGTGTCTCAAACAACCATTTAAATTAAACAACTTAAACGGAACCTGTCTGATTATATCAAATTTACAAAGATAAAAGTGAAAAGTTGAGACTTTTCATCAAAATTTAAGCTTTAAACAATTAAAGTTGAATTTGGGTATCAAACAACTACTAAAATTTGAGTTTATCTCATTGAATTAGTTAAAATTTTTTGAACATTTGAGTCTTAGATCTAAGAGATCACTTAAAAATATAATGTTTTAAGAGCCGGATCAAAAATTAAACCTAAGAGATTTAAGATTTAAAATGTTTAACCGATATTAATAAAAATTAATTAGTTTATTTCAGTTTATAAGAATTGATCGATTAATTAACAATTTGATCAATTTTTAACAACAAAAATTATTAAAATAACAAACAAAAAAATTAAAAATTCAACCGAAAAGTTAGTAAGTTCAAATCTTTTGCGGTTAAACTTCTCATTTTTTAATAAATTTTAACCTAATTGAAAAACCGTAAGGAGTAGTAGTTTCGCAAACTTTCCAATTTTACCGTGGTCGTCTCTAGCATAAACAAAAACAAAAACAAAAACAATCAAAAGCGAAATAACAAATAACACCAGAATTTGGTAACAAAGTTAGACACTCTTTACCTACATCTGTAGGGTCCTCATCCAGCTTAATACTTTCACCGAAGTACAATAGATTTACCCAAGACTTTATTGAGCCAACACCACTCAACCCTAGACACTATCTCTCAATCTCACTTCCCATGAAAGATTTTCACACCCAATAACAAGACCGACTCATGTTAACCTCAATAAATGATTTTTCTAAACAACTATTAATTAAAAGATAATTAATAAAAATAACTCAAGTGATCAATCAACTAAGAACAGAACAATAATACAATTGAAATAAAAGAGAACAATAGCTTCTTGAAAAAGTTCAGCTCCATTAAAATTAATCTGGAATTCTTTGCAACAACAATGGGAAAGCAGTCCACCCAAGAGCCATTCCACAAAGCTGAACGTGCAGCTTAAACAACACCCCCACTAAATCACTCACAACATACACTTTAGTTGTTCACGTAATTTGATCTTCACGTGGTTAAACGAAAACTTCTAGCCAAAGAATCAACGCATAAAGATAGAGACATATCTTCAGCTGTGTATTTCAAAAATGCAGTTGATGCACACTACGTCATTTATACGCAAGCTATTGGTTTAACATTTAGCCAAAGCCTTCACAAAATGAAAAATAATACTTCCAATGAAAGAGCTTAATTACGCAAATGTCAACCCTTACAGTTGTGTTTTTCAAAATTCCCAATTAACACACTAATGTCTCACACCTACACCTACACCTACACATAAGATGGATTGAGCACACTTAACTTCAATACACCCACATCACTCAAAGCACTCATGCTGCATACTTAGACATTAGCTGTAGGATACCAACGAAAAGCCACACACATCGTATTTTTCTCAAAACCACTTAATTCACAAGGAAAATTCAAGTAATTCCCTTCAGCCATTGTAAGTTTTCACCAAATCCACATCTATTCAAGATAGGATTTTATACTATCTAGAACATTATCCAAATAGTTCTTTTTGAATCCAAGATAATAAAAATATGATAAGTTCAATTTATAAAAATATGTCAAAATAAAATAAGTAGATATATACATCATATATCTAACAATCTTCCTCTTTTTGGCATATTTGTCATAAATACTAGACTTCCCCTAAATCACATAATTGGACATATAGATATCAAATCCACGATTCATATGAACTCCCCTCAATCTAACTTCAAGTTACAAAGAACGTCCATAGAAACAATAATTTAATCATCCAAATTTCTCCCCCTTGGGACAAAAAGATGCCAAAATGTAAGACAAATAGTCACATATATACTTTGAAATTTTCCCCTGAATGGAACAATCACCATAAACAATCTAATAACTTGCCCTTGGGACAACAATGTCAAAACAAAGAATGCCTTCAACTTAATCAATCTTAACAAATAAAGAAACATAAAAATCAACAGTAGGAGTAGCAGAAGAATCATACACAAGCTAAAATGATAGTTTACCACCATTCCAAACACCAAGAGATATGCTCAAAAGAGAGAGAGATACTTGAGAGAGAGACCCATACTGATGAGAGAGCTAAAGAGTCTTCGGTGGAGCCAAATAAAAGTCACAATGCAAACTACTGAAAGGATGAGACGACAATGGCAACAAAAAAAATTAAAGAAGAACTAAAGAAGACATTTTTTGATTTTTCTTTTCTCTTTTTTTAGTAAATAATATCAAACTATACTTCAAAAATGTAAAGCACACAATTCCTGTGATCCTCGAAGAAATTCAAACCTAGGATTATTCCTTGTCACATTATCTTGGTCATCAATTGTTTGATTGATTTCTTCATCTGAAGTAACTGACTTATCCTCAATCTAAACAGTTGCTTCAAAAGCGGTAACTAACTGTGAATCTAGACGCTTTCTTGTTTTCCTTCACTACGTCTTTGTGCTTGTCCTTGATCCTTTCTAACCCAAGAGTGCTTCAGTAGCATAGGTTGCTACTGGAAATTTAATGGAGAGTGTCTAGATTTTTGATTTTGACCTCTTTGAAACATCATTTGTAACATCTTGTAGCATCTCGGCTTTATATGCCCGATAACTCTACAAAAATGACATATGGGTACAAGCCTTCGATTCTTCCTCGAATTTTCTTCTTGGACAGATCTGGATATGTTATCTTCTCATCATTCGCCTCGGAAGATTTACCTCTATATCCAATGCCTTGAAGATCTCCTTCAGTTTTACCAATTTCTAACGTTTCTAACTTTTCGGTACCTCCATTCAACATCATCAATCCCTTTTTAGTACTTACTAGTTTCAGTCTAGCTTTACCAGACTCATCTAAAGTTGACATCAATTTCTTCTCCAAGTCCTGAATAGTATTCTTCATAAAGAAGTTTTCTTCCTTCAACCTTTCATTTTTCCTACATGTTTTTACCCATTTTTCGTACATTAATTCGTAATTCTTATAAATGTTCTCCTTTTTATCACCTGAACCACTTTCATCACTATCATAATCTGAGATTGAGCCTTGAGCTGATTTGTTTGCTTTTATCTTGAAAATTGACCATTTACGCCCTTTTTTGTCTTTAGTTACTTCCTTCTCAGTTACTGTCAAGCAAGTTACTGGGCTTTTCTTGTACAAAGCAACCAACGTAACACAATTCACAACTTTTTCTTCACTTTCATATTCACTTTCGGATTTATTCTCACTCCAAGTGCTCGTATAAGATTTTCCTTTTCTCTTCTTCAAGATGTTAGCACACTCCGCTTGAACATGTTTGAAGCCTTGACACTTATAGTATTGAATTCTCTTCACTTTTCTTTCTCCTTTGTGAGTTTTGGCTTGTTGTTTGAAGTTGTAGTTTAATGAGCTCCTGCCATGTTGCCTAAACTCAAGTCTATCCTTTTTCACTCTCTTCATCCCCTGATTGAACTCTCGTATTAATAGCTCCATGTCCTCATTCTCGTCGGATTCATCTTATATATCATTCATACCTTTTCCAATTTCAACCTATAGTGCCAATCCTTTGCTACTTTCTTGCTTACCTCTTAAAAAATTCCTCTCAAAATTAGTCAGAATTCCAATTACCTTATCTAACGACAAATTATTGATGTCATGAGCTTCCTCGATTGCTACAATTTTCGGAATAAATCTTCAAGGTAGTGATCTCAACGTCTTTTTGACTAGTTTTAGATTGGAATATTTCTTTCCAATTTGATGTGCCTAATTTGTTATATTGCACAATCATTCATGAAAATCCCCAATAGTCTCATTTTCATCCATCTTCTGTTCTTCAAACCTCACAGCTAACATTTCAGTTCTTCAAACCTCACAGCTAACATCTGTAGTTTTAACACTATTACAAATTTAGACCCTTCATGAATTGTCTGCAAAGTATCTCATGCTTCTTTAGCTGACTCATAGGCCGATATCATCGAGAAGTGTCATTCATCTACAGCACTGAAAATTATGTGCATTGCTTATGAGTTTCCAAATTCTCTCTCTTCTTTAACTCTTGTCCATTCAGATGGATCTTTTGGAACTGTCTCTCCCTTATCGCTTGGAGTCATCGGATGTGTCCATCCATATAACACTGTGTTCCATGATTTTTTCCCTATGTTTGAATAAAGACTCTCATCTGTGATTTCTATGCAGGATAATTGGAACCATCCAACAGTGGTGGCCTGATAATTGATGCTCTTTGTCTTATGGCCATAATTGTGAAACCCGGATCTGTACCAACTTGATGTATCAAGTTCTGATTCGGTGACCCGCTCTGATACCAATTGAAAAACTATAGGGGTAGTAGTTTCACAAACTTTCCAATTTGATCGTGGTAGTCTTTAGCATAAGCAAAAACAAAAACAATCAAAAGGGAAATAACAAATAATACCATAATTTGGTAACACAGTTCGACACTCTTTACCTACATCTGCAAGGCCCTCACCTAACTTAATAGTTTCACCGAAGTACAATAGATTTACCTAAGGTTTTACTGAGCCGACACTACTCAATTCTTGACACCATCTCTCAACCTCACTTCTCGTGAAAGATTTTCACACCCAATAATACAACCGACTCGTGTTAACTTTAATAAAGGATTTTTTCAAACAACTATTAATTAAAAGATAATTAATAAAAATAACTATAGTGATCAATCAACTAAGAACATAACAATAACACACTTGAGATAAAAAAGAATAACAACTTCCTAAAAAGTTCAACCCCACTAAAATAAATATGGAAGTCCTTGTAACAACAATAAGAAAGCGGTCCACCCAAGTGTCACTCCACAAAGCTAAACGTGCAGCTTAAGCAACACCGCACAAAATCACGCACACCATACACTTCAGTTGTTCACGTAATTTGATCTTCACTTCGTCAAACGAAAACTTCTAGCCAAGGAATCAATGCATAAAGAGAGAGACATATCTTCAGCTGTGTATTTAAAAAATGTAGTTGATGCACACTACATTCAACCAAAGCCTTCACAAAATAAAAAATAACTCTTCTAATGAAAGAGCTGAATCACACAAATGTCAACCCTTTAGTTGTGTTTTTCAAAAAACCCAAATAACACACCAACGTCTCACACCTACACCTATGCATAAGATGGATTGTGCACACTTAACTTCAGTACACCTATACCACTCAAAGCACTCATACTGCACACTTAGACATTAGCCATAGGTTACTAACAAAAAGCCACACATTTCATATTTTTCTCAAAACCACTTAATTCACGTTCAAGCAATACCCTTCAGCCACCACATTCACGTAGTACACGACAAGTCTTCACCAAATCCGCATCTATTCAAGATAGGATTCTATATTATCTAGAACATTATCAAAATAATTCTTTTTGAATCCAAGGTAATAAAAATTTTGGTAAGTCCAATTTATAAAAAAATGTCAAAATAAAATAAGTAGATATATACGTCATATATCTAACACGGATTATATTAATACAAAGATAAAACAGAAAAGTTGGCACTTTTCATTGCACATCCTTCCCTAATATTGGGATTGAAGTACTGTAATACTACTAAACACGGTCTAATCAAACTTGTGTGCTTAACATAATACTCCTCAAAACTACTACTTGACAAGGGAAATAACCATATTGTGATACTTGGTCGCAAACTCGGACAAGTAGTCATCAACCAACTTCTTGTACTTCACGAACAACTCGTCCGTAATGTCTATTCCAAAATGAGATAAAAGCATCGACTCAACCACCACCTTGATCGTTTTGGTCACTTTCTGGCCACGTGATTTTGCGTACAATATCCCCTCCTCAACCCGTCCGTCCCACTCTACGTCAAATGTTTCTAGGTGACTAATGATAAATGACCCTTCATTTTTGATCTCCTTCTTTAGTTCCTCAACACTTGGAGCATAGTAAGGGGCAACCTTTTCCTCCTCTAGGTGGCCCTGAAAATCTAATTGTTAATCAAAGGTTGCACCTTCTATAAGTCAAAAGTAAAAGAGATGGATTTACTTTATAATTTAATAAACTGTTAAGGAAACACTTTAATTATTAAAATTTTTAAAAACTTTTAAAATTTTTTTAACTTTGTACAAAATATATTCTTTAGGTTTTGGTTAAAAAATAACGATGAAATACTATACTAATATCACACTTGAAGGAATTAAATATTATTTATTTAATGATTGAAATTAACTCTTAATTCAAAACAAATTAATCCATTTGATCCAAATTAATAATTTATTATAATTATTTAAAAGTATTAGTTTTAATCAAACTCAATTAGTTGAGTCAGATTTACGAGATCTTCTAATATTCTATATTACAATATCTATTCAGTTCACGTTTGAAGTTCATACCATATTTACTCTATCGTTAATTTTTAATTAAAGTCCAAAAAATTATTTTCTAAAAAATTAAAATTATAATGTTTTGCTAAAAAAATTTAAATTTCATTATAGTTTGTGATGAAACTCTTTACTCATTAAAATTTTGATTTTTTTAATTTTAGATTTTCATAAAACACATTCCTTTAAATTTTAATTAAAAATAAAAAAGAAATACACACAATATGAATATTACAATTGTACCAATCAAACAATATTTATAATTATTAATTAAAATCAAATTTAATTATTTTAGGTGGGATTTAATAGATAAATTGAGTCATCATATTAATAACATTTGATTAATTATGTATGATGTTCAGTCATTATTTTTTAATTAAAATCTAAGAGAAATTTAAAAAAAATTAAAATATTTATGAAGAGTTTTGTTTGAGAATTTTAAAAATTGAGAATTTTAAACTATAGTAAATTATTATTATTATTATTTTTACCCTTAAGTCAATTGCTGGGAAGGGGTTAGTTTTACCTCTACAACCTGTTAAGTTGAATTGTTTTATGCAGCCTGTAGTATTGAAGATGGTGGAGGAATTGGCTATGTCTGTCAAAGTGAGGAAGAAAGAAGGCTGAAAGGAAAGCTGAAGGATTCCAGGTGCAGATGGAAATTGGAGATGATGATTCTAGGCATAATTCAAGGTTGCATGGATCATAGGAATGAAGTTTAGGATCAGACAAATGAAGCTTAAGGTAGAAAGTAAGATGACAAAGGTGAGGGAAGTTGTTGTGAAGATTTCGGGTAACCAAAGCATAAGAAAGCAAGTTCAGAATTTGAAGAGCATGAAGACTAAGAAAAGTCAGGAACATAACTTAATTGATGTAGTGAAGCTCAGGAAATCTAAGTTAGTGAAGCCGAAGCAGAATTAAGTTAAATGAGTGTCATTAGAGTTAATTAATGTGTGAATGACTAGTACACCACACACACACACCTTGTTTTCTGTTGTCATAAGGAAATTATATCCTGCAGTCCTTATTTTCATTAGATGTCTCAATGCCAGGTTTAGTTATGCTTTAGACAGAAATGTTTCTTTTGTGTTTGGCAAATGAAAGGAAAAAACGTGTCATAGTCCTGTTTTATTCTTCAGGTTATGTTTTTATTTTTCAGTCATTTGAGAAGATGTATCAGGATGTAAGAGTCAATATATAAGGCTCTTCATTGTCTTCAAAATGTTTGAGAGAAAAAACCAAAATTATCAATACAAAGGTTACTGTTTTATATCCCTGTGAATGAGTATCATGTCCATCTTGTTTTTTTCATTTTTTTGGAAGTTGATGTTTAGAAGTTGAGCAGCTGAAAAGTATTGCATTAAACAGGAAAATCTCATAAGTTGATTATGAAATTGAATACACGAGTGACAACCAAAATTTTGACAATTAGATCAAACTATTTGCTAAACACCTTAACCCTGTGAGAGAGTGTCTATTACAATCCTGAGTAGCAACAAGGTTAACACTACTCGAAGATCATCAGTAGCAAACTCCCACTTAGTTGAAGCAGACGTGAGCAGTATAGCAGGTGTTCAGAGAAAGGCTTGAACAAGGAAAGCTTGTCTTCCAATAGAGGTGAAGGAGGTACATTCTTCATGCCTCTAGAGTGGTATCAAAGCTACAAGGTTCACACAACTTGGACTGAACCAAAACCATGGCATGTACGAGTTTCCCTATGATGAATCTGCAAAGTGTACAGGCCAACATATCAGTCTTAACTGGTGAAAATTATAGAGCTTGGGCTCTTAAAGTTGAGGATTGTCTTAAAATGTGTGAATGTTGGGATGTGATAAATGAAGGATTGATTGATGTTGAGGGAACAACATAATTAACAGACCAACAATTAATAAGAATCAGGCATGACAGAGACAAGGACTTTAAAGCTCTTATTTTTCTGAGGTCAGTAGTTAGTAAGACAATTTTGCTAAGACAAGCTAGTTGCAAAGTTCTAAAGAATTGTGGGAAACATTAAAGCTGGAGTATGTAGGCTCAGCTCAGTCATTGAGGTTGAAGAAACTGGCTGTGATGAGAAACTTTGAGAATTTTTTAATGAAGGATGAAGAAAATGTGACAGTAGCAAAAACAAGATTTCTAAGTTTAGTACAGTAGCTGAAGGAATTTGGTGAAAGCACCAACACTGAGAGATTAGTGGATAAGTTTCTAAGTAGATTGCCATTAAGATTTGAGGCAAGTATAGCACCAGTGGAGTGGCAGTTTAGCAATGATCCAGAATCAGTGACCTTGGAGCAAGTATTCAATGTACTGGAGATGCATGAGGAAAGACATGGGAATAGAAGAGAAAGAGAAGAGTATGCATTGAAGGCTGAACATTTCAAGACACATGAAAACCCACCGATTTATGCTCAAACACAAAACTTGAATCAGAACTAGCTTGAACCAAAACCTGCACAAATTCAGATACACCAACACCCACAAAATCAGTCACACAACAACCAAAGCCCCCATCAGATGACATCATACCTTTAAAACCAATCCTATTTGAACCATATGCAGTATCAAATGCCCCAAATGTATCCTCATGCACAGCCTCCTCAATAGATGATCTACCTAAACTATTCTCAAAATTTTCAGGATGCTAATCAATATTATGGGAATAATACCAATAGTGTGCAAAGTGGATCTAGACAACTAGATGGGGAATGTTCCCAAATTGTAGGTTTTGTGGGAAAATCAACAATGCTATTGAAAAGTGTTATTGGAATGAGAATGTGGACTGTATTTATTGCAAAAAAAGAGGACACTTTAGAAGGGTGTGCTATGAGAAATGGTTGAAGGAACAATAAAATCATCAAAGCCCCATCTTTGGTAAGCCACCTCCGATACATCCTTTGCAGAGACAAAACACCTTATCAAATATAGTGCCAACCTAGTTACAACACTACCAAAACCCCTCTGAATCACAAATTCACCAAGCTCAGTTTGTTAGAAAATCTGGCAACACTCAAACATCTCAATTAACTTAACACTGCATATCTCAATCTCGAGTACCTCAACCTCCAACATCTCAACCTCAATTGCCTTAACACCCTTTGATGCCTCAATCTCACACATCTCATCCTCAAATGACTCAACCCTACACATCTCAGCCAGGATTAATTCATCAGATACATCACCAAGCTATACAAACACCAATGTTCAGCTTATTAAGTCAACAACTTCAAATTACAAACTCGTTGAACAACCCCTTGCCATATCCACAATCAGAAACTCACACAAACCCTCAAAGAAACTTGTCAAACATTACAAACATTCAACCTAGACCCTCACAAACCAATAACCCATAACAAAGAAAACCATAACAGAAGAGAATGTGTTTGTGGCATAAACCTGTCAAGTTATGGAAGTAAACACTATTGACAATATTTGTATAGCTGAAGTGGAAAATGAGAAGAAAAGTGAGTGGCTAGTAGATAGTGGTTGTTCTAACCACATGAAAAAGAAAAAGGAAGCATTTGTTGAGAAGGATACCAACATAAATGTTGTGGTTAAAATAGGAAATGGAGAAGCTTTGCCTGTCATATGGAAAGGGGTTGTGAAATTGGGAACAACGCACTATACTTGATGAAGTGTATTACATACCTGAACTTGATCAAAGCCTGATAAGTGTTGGCCAGCTTTTGGAGAAGAATTATAAAGTGTATTTTGAAGAAGGAATGTATATAATTTTCAATGCAAAAGGAGAACTGATACATAAGGTCCCAATAATGAATAGAGTTTTCAAATTAAGAATGGCAGAAGTAGAAGGGGCATTTGCTGCAATACGAGTGATGGAATTAACTCAATTATGGCATAAGAGGTATGGACATGTAAGCCTTGATTATATCATTGAAATGCAGAAAAAGAAGCTGGTTGTGGGATTACCTTAGCTGAGCAGTAAGATGAAGAGTGTATGTGAACCATGCACAAAAGGTAAGAGTCATGTCTTACCCTTTCCAGCAAGTGATTGGAGGGATATAAAGAAATTGCAATTGGTGCACTCTAATGTTTGTGGACCTATAGACACACCATCAACTAGAGGAAGCAGGTATTATGTGGACTTCATTGATCATCTGTCAAGGTATTCATGGATTTACTTTAAGAAGAGCAAAGATCAAGTGTTTGGTTTCTTTAAAGTATGGAGAGCTGAAGCTAAAAGTCAATGTGGAAGGAAGGTGAGATGTTTAAGAAGTGATAGAGGAGGAGAGTATGCTTTAAATGAGATGAAGAATTAATTTGAAAGGGAAGGCATATTCCATCAATTTGCAGTAGCATACTCATCACAACAAAATGGAATTTCAGAAAGAAAGAATAGAACCATAGTAGAGATGGAAAAATCAACGATGTTTGGGATGGGAGTACCAGGGAAATTCTAGCCTGAAGCATGCTTTATAGCAGTGTATCCGCAAAATAGATTAAAGACTAGATCATTGAAGGAGAAGACTCCATTTGAAGTCTGGTTTAGGTCAAGCCAAAAGTACAACACTTAAGGGTGTTTGGATGTATAGCCTATATGCATATTCCTTAAGCTAAGAGAACTAAGCTGGATGATAAAGCAATCAAAGGAGTCATGATGGGATATAGTGCATAATCTAAAGGATACAGAATTTATAATCTAGAAACTCAGAAGATGGTTGTATCTAGAGATGTTAAGTTCGATGAAAGTGAAGGTTGGAAATGGGGAGAGCCTGCAGTTAGACAACCAGGAGGAGTCAAAATTGAAATGCCATTATTTGAACCAATTCCGGATGAGAGTATGGAAGAGAATGCCCTTCAGGAGATGGAAGATACAGACAATTCAATTAATACAGAAGTTGAACCACCTCAGGAGGAGACATCTCAGCCAGAATAATAGAATTTAAACAATTCAGGAGAAGAAGGGAATCAGGAGGAGTTATCACCCAACTCAGAAAATGATGAATTGAGCTAAGAAAATTAGGAGGAGACTTCCAACTCTGATAGTGCTCATAAGGAGGGGCATCTGTCATCAATTTATAATGAAACTAACCCTTTATTTGATTTTGGGTACAATGATGCAGATGAAGAAGAAGCAGATGCTGCACTCATGGTTTTAGAATATGCCACATCTACAGGTACCGAACCAAAAATATACAATCAAGCTATCAATCAAGGAGTGTGGCAAAGTTCAATGGATGAAGAAATAAAGGCTATTGAAGAAAATGGGACATGGGTGCTAGTTGATTTACAAAGTCTAGAAACTAAGGTTGTAGACTCGAAGTGGATTTACAAGAAGAAGTTGAATATGGATGGTTCAGTCAATAAACACAAAGCAAGACTTATAGTGAAAGATACAAGCAAGAGTATGGAGTAGACTACACCGAGACATATGCACTAGTAGCTAGATTGGACACTTTGAGGTTGCTGCTGACCTTGGGAGCAAACAATGGTTGGAAAGTGCACCAACTGGATGTGAAGAGTGCTTTTCTCAATGGAATGCTAGATGAAGATGTGTATATGAATTAGCCAGAAGGATATGTGATACTTGGATAGGAACGAAAAGTTTACAAGCTGGTTAAGGCCTTATATGGGCTGAAACAAGCTCCAAGAGCCTGGTATTCAAGAATTAATGGTTATTTGATGCAGAATGGTTTCAAGAGAAGCAAGAGTGAAGCTACACTGTATGTAAAAAATAGTGAGGGAGAAAAACTGATATGTTCTTTGTATGTTGATGATTTACTGATAATAGGAACCAAGAACAAGCTGATAGAAGACTTCAAGGATCTAATGAAGTCTGAATTTCAGATGATAGATTTAGGAGAAATGAGATATTTTTTGGGATTGGAAATAGATAAAAGAAGTAATGGAATCTTCATTCACCAAAGAAAATATGCAGAGGAGCTGATTGAAAAATTCAGTTTGAAGGATAGTAATGACATGACAACTCCCATGGAGCATCAACTGAAGCTAGAGGCTACAAAACCAGGTGAGCAATTTGATGAGACTTACTATAGAAGCATGATTGGATCTTTAATGTATTTAAGTGCATCAAGGCCTGATATTGCATGTGCTGTGAATATTATGGCTGGTTTTAATCACAATCCTTCAAGACAACATGCTTTATATGTTAGAAGAATATTGAGATATGTGAAGCATATGGTTGATCATGGAATTTGGTATAGAAGAGGAGAACGGGTAGAGTTGTATGTTTAGTGATGCAAGTTATGCTGGAAGTAATGAGTGCAAGAGTAGAAGTGGGTACTACTGTAGCTTAGGTTCTGGAATTTTTGCTTGGTGTTCAAAGAAGCAGAGGAGTGTAGCACAATCATCAGCTGAGGCTGAATATGTGGTAGTAAATATGGCTGCCAAACAAGCTCAATGGTTGAAGAAAATTCTGATGGACATAGATGAATTGAAGGAGAAATGTGTGACAATTTATTGTGATTCTAGTGCTACCATTTCAATGGCTGAGAATCCATCTGATCATATGAGAACTAAGCATATGAAGGTGAAGTATCATTATGTCAGGGAGATCAAGATGGCTTTTTGCAGATCAAACTTTCAACTTATTGACTTATTCACAAAGGCATTGCTAAGATGGAGATTTGAAGCCTTAAGCAAATTGATAGGTATGCTGGCTCCACAAAACAAAGGAGGAGCTGTTAAGTTGAATTGTTTTATGCAGCCTGCAATATTGAAGATGGTGGAGGAATTAGTTATGTTTGTTAAAGTGAGGAAGAAAAGAAGGCTGAAAGGAAAGCTGAAGGATTCCAGGTGCAAAAGGAAATTGGAGATGATGATTCTAGGCATAATTCAAGGTTGCATAGATCATAGGAATGAAGTCCAGGATAAAAATAATGAAGCTTAAGGTAGAAAGTAAGATGACAAAGGTGAGGGAAGTTGCTGTGAAGATTTCGAGTAACCAGAGCATAAGAAAGCAAGTTCAGAATTTGAAGAGCATGAAGACAAAGAAAAAATAGGAACAGAACTTAATTGATGCAGTGAAGCTCAGGAAATCTGAGTTAGTGAAGCTGAAGAAGAATTAAGTTAAATGAGTGTCATTATAGTTAATTAATGTGTGAATGACTAGTACACCACACACACACACCTTGTTTTCTGTTGTCATTAGGAAATTGTCTCATGCAGTCTTTATTTTCATTAGCTATCTCAATGTCAAGTTTAGTTATGCTTTGGACAGAAATGTTTCTTTTGTGTTTGGCAAATGAAAGGAAAAAACGTGTCATAGTCATGTTTTATCCTTCAGGTTATGTTTTTATTTTTCAATCATTGGAGAAGATGCATTAGAATGTAGGGGTCAATATATAAGGCTCTTCATCGTCTTTAAAATGTATGAGAGAAAAAACCAAAATTATCAATACAAAGGTTACTGTTTTATATCCCTGTGAATGAGTATCATGTTCATCTTGTTTTTTTTTTCATTTTTTTGAAGTTGACGTTTAGAAGTTGAGCAGCTAAAAAGTATTGCATTAAGTAGGAAAATCTCATAAGTTGATTATGAAATTGAATACATGAGTGACAACCAAAAATTTGACAATTACATCAAACTATTTGCTAAACAACTTAATCATGTGAGAGAGCGTCTATTACAATCCTGAGTAGCAACAAGGTTAACATTACTCAAAGAACATCAGCAGCAAACTCCTACTCAGTTGAAGTAGACGTGAGTGGTATAGTAGGTTTTCGAAAAAAGGCTTGAACAAGGAAAGCTTATCTTCCATTAGAGGTGAAGGAGGTACATTCTTCAAGCCTCTAGACAACCAAGGCCAATAAAGCTTCTGCTAAGAGCTCCCAGTGGTAGCAAGCGTCAATAGAAGCAGGGTTAGTGGAACTTCTACCCAAGAACGATAAGACCATGCAGCCTCTAGGGACTATTTCCTTTAAACAAGATCTTAAGAACATAGAAAAGTCCTTTCGGAACTATAGAGCATATGCATCCAACACACGTTGTGGACTAGTATTAGATATATAGATCTTTCCCTTGTTCATGTTCCTACTAGCTTCTACATCTAGACCAGGTAGAACCTGTTCTTGAATCAAAGTGTAGACGTTTTCAAACATGTTAGTAAAAGTTAGTAACTGTGATAAGTCCGTCTTAGACTATGACAAACTTGAATCCAAAATCTAAAGTGTCAAGAGACTTTTTAAAGACCCAGTTGTTGAAAACTTTTACTAACTCATTGTGGACCATTAACTTCTTTGGGAGGCACCTGAGCTAGATAATTACTTTTCTTTACAAAGCAACAAGATGGGAAATATAAAAAAATAGATTCTTTCAGACTAAAATCTTCTCTATTGTCAATGAATGAATATAAATTTTAACAACTGCACTAATATATGTGGCAGAGAAGGATTCATCTCAAAGGCTAAGGTTTCATACACTTCTATTGTTTTTATTTAAGATGATAAATCCATGACATAATTCTATTGAAAAATTAATTGAAGTCCATGGAAAGATAGTAAACATTTTTGATGTTGATTAAGAACTTGGAACTTGTTGGGATCATCCACCTTCAACCAGGAATCTACTCAAACCAAATGCAAAGTCAAGAACCGCATGCCAAGACTTGGAATTTCATTTTTATGAGAAAGATTCAACTACTGTACTTGTGAGAGCCAGTGGAGGCTACAAGAAGAATGCACAAAGTGAAGACTTCTGGTGGAGAACAATCTGCCATAGAAAGAACCAGGAATGGCAGATACAAAACATAGACCAAACTTATCACCTCTTGAAGGATCGCATATGTAGCAGAAACAAAAAACTGCAATCCTAAATTTATGTATTGATCTATTGCATTTAATATTCATACTAATAGCAAAAACAGGTAGAAACAAAATACCTGAAATTTGTGAGGATTAATCGGTAATGAACTTTGAAACTAAGAAGTCTCTATGCACTCCACACCGAGAAATACGTCCTACTTCCAACATTTGTTATAGCTATGGTTAAATTTGAAGAGCCCTTTCCTCAAGAATGGGGAAACAATTTTTCTCTTCTTTTTCTCTTGTTAATGTCAATGTAAAAATGAGAAATATGTATATTCCTCTCTTTGCTTTGTAGCATTTTGTTTTAATGTTGAAACACTTGAAAAACCAACTTCTACACCTTATTTCTTAATTGTAAGAAAAATGAGAGAGGAACCATAAAAAAACTTCTTCTTCTTGTTTTATTTTAAACATAAAACCAATAGATCACCACCATATGACACCTTTTGCCATTTTGATTTTTTTAAAAATAAATTATTATTTATAAAAAGAAATAAAATAAAAACTAATTTATTTTTCACAAGAGATTTTTCAATATTAATTATATTTTTTGTGCTAAAAAAAATGCCATATAGATTATTTAATAAATTATCTCATAATAAATTAAATAATCATAAACAAGAAACATTACACTTGTAAGTGTGTGACCATATAGGTTTATCACTAAGTCGATAGTAATTAATCCAATTAATTACTAATCAAGGTTGGCATCTAATAACACTCCTCAACGACCGGATAATGTGAAGTAACAACTTACAAAGATGGAACCTGGTTAAGGATAATGTATTATTACCTTCCATCATTACAACTTTGGATTATCCTAAGGTATGGTTTAACTATCAAACCCTATTAGAAAACCAACTATGTTACATGTCGATCATTAATGATTGGTGAATGACTTAAGAAACTCATTTCCTCACTCATTCAATCGCCCTGGCCAGGGTCTTGAAACAACCATTAATATCAAAGACAACATAGAGATCAAACTCATTACCTAGAGTCGATGGATCCCATCTTGACTCACCACTAATCAGATAGGTACTTAATTATATCCAATGACCATTCAATTAGCATTTTTACATAGTAGGTGTCCGACATCAAAACATAATAAGTGACCTATTAGTTACTATGATGATTTCAGGTCAAAGGAAAAATATACATTTAAATCCTTATGAGAATATCCCACTTGATAGTTCGTAGGTAATATTAACCATTGGGAATTCTCAGTTTGATCAGTTCAATGATCACATCTCCATATGCATCATATATATATATAACATAGTAAATGAGATCTACTAATATCCAATCAATATGTATGTCCAATATATACTATTACATACATATTGATCTAACCGGATCATTAACGTCCTTATTTGATAATCCTACGATCAAGAACACTTTTAGATTAAACCCTGAAGACTTGACTCTCATTATTATAATCTCCATTATGATGGCAAGTGTATAAATTTAATCAAGGATTTATCATATTAGGATAAAAGCAATAAACATAATATGATAATGTAATCATTTGCCATGTTATTAAACAAAGTCAATAATCATAAAACAAAGGTGTTCAATCTATTACATAACGATTGGGTCATGGGAATAATTCCATAAATCTCCCACTTAACCTAGACCTAATCGGTCATGAAATTCAATCTTATTTTCCAGTTGTGCTTATCAAACTCCTTTGATCCAAGCACCTTAGTGAAGGGATCTGTAGCATTCTCCTTTCCTTCAACTTTTTGAATTTGAACATCCTCACGTTCAACAATTTCTTTAATCAGATGAAACTTTTGTAGAACATGTTTGGATCTTTGGTGTATCTTTGGTGTGACCTCGGTTCCTTAGCTTGTGCAATAGCACTGGTATTGTCACACAATAAAGGAACAACTGCCTTTATTGAAGGAACCACACACAAGTTCAGTTAAGAACTTTTTCAACCAAATAGCTTCCTTAACTGCATTGCATGCAGCTATGTATTCTGCTTCAGTAACTGAATCAACTACAGTAGCTTGCTTCGAACTTTTCTAACTCACTGCTCCTCCATTCAAGGTGAAAATATAGCCACGGGTAGATTTGTTATCATCCTTATCTGATGTAAAGCTACCATCAATATAGCCTATTAGATTTAATTTATAGTCTCCATATATGAGGAATTGGTCCCTAGTTCTTCTCAAGTACTTAAGGATGGTTTTAACCACTTTCCAACGTTCCTCACTTGGGTTACCTTGATACCTACTCGCTATTCCTAGTGCGTAAGCTACATCGGGCCTTGTACATGTCATGGTATACATGATAGCTCCCACTGCACTAGTAGATAGGACCCTACTCATGCGCTCTCTTTCTTCTAGGGTTAGGACAATCCTCCCTACTAAGAGAAATTCCAGTGCCTATCGGTAAATAGCCTTTTTTGGAATTTTCCATGTGGTACCTTTTTAAGATAGTATCAATGTACTTGGATTGGGAGAGCTTTAGCAGCTTCTTCGATATATCTCTATAGATCTTGATTCTAAGAATGTAAGTTGCTTCTCCCAAATCCTTCACGGAGAACTGTTCAGATAGCCAAATCTTTGTCTTTTGCATGGCTGGTACATCATTTCCTATTAGCAATAAGTCATCTACATACAAAATTAGGAAAATAACTATGCTTCCACTAACCTTCTTGTACACACATGGCTCTTTTTCGCATCTAACAAAATCGAACTTTGCGATTGTTGTATTGAAGCGAATATTCCAACTTCGTAAAGCTTGCTTCAATTCATAAATGGATCTTTGTAGCTTACATACTTTATTAGGAGCAGATGGCAATGTGAAACCTTTAGGTTGAGTCATATAGACATCTTCCTTGAGCTCTCCATTAAAAAAAACTGTTTTCACATTCATTTGCCATATCTCATAATCATAATATGCAGCTATAGCAAGTAGAATCCGAATAGATTTGAGCATTGCCACAGGGGAAAAGGTTTCATCATAATCAATACCTTCTTTTTGATTATATACCTTGGCAACAAGACGGGCTTTATAGGTTTCAACCTTCCTGTCAGCTCCAATCTTTTTCATAAATACCTATTTACATCCTACGGGTCTTATATCCTTTGAGAGATCAACCAAAGTCCATACTTTGTTAATTCTCATAGATTCTAACTTGGATTCCATCACCTTAATTCACTTCTCACGATCTGGACTTACTATAGCCTCTTTGTAAGTCTTAGGGTCATCATCAATATGTGAGATATCCTCAATATGATTATCCTCGTCATCTTGCACCATTAAGTTTAATCTATCTGGTGCACGATGATCCCTAGTAGACCTTCTAAGATGCTCATGTTCAATAGGTTCTTCCTCTACTTGATCTTGTTGTTGCACTGGTTCTTGGACAGATTAATTAATCGGTCCATTATCCATACCCTTTGTGTTAACTTCAAGACATCAAGTAAAGGCTACTCAACATGCATTTGATGCTCTTGAGCTTGTGTTGATTCATTAGAATCTTGAATTTCATCAAGATCTATTTCTACACCGTGACTTCCTCCATTAAGGAACTCCCTTTCTAAAAAGGTTGCATTTCTGGCCATAAATACTTTGTGTTCAAAAGGGTGATAGAAATAGTATCTCATAGTTTGCTTAGGATAGCTAACAAATCTACACTTGTCAGACCTCGCTTCAAGCTTATCTGGTAGCAATTTCTTGACATAAGCTGGACAACCCCATACCTTCAAATGTTTTAGGTTAGGCTTACGTCCTTTCCGCATCTGATATGGTGTTTTAGTGACTGCTTTAGTCGAAACTTTGTTTAATAAATAGGCAGCAGATTCTAAGTCATATCCCCATAGGAAGATAGGAAGATAAGTGAACCCCATCATGGATCTCACCATATCCAATAAAGTTCGATTTCTCCTTTTCAAAACACCATTGTGTTGTGGTGTTCTAGGAGAAGTCCACTGAGACAAGATTCCATCTTGCCTTAGATAATCAATAAAATCATCACTAAGATACTCACTGCCACGGTCAGATCTCAGTGCCTTTATACTCTAACCAGTTTGTTTTTCAACTTCACTACGAAATCTTTTGAACATTTAAAATGATTCAAACTTGTGTTTCATAAGATACATAAATCCATATCTTGACATATCATCAGTAAAGGTGATAAAATAAGAATATCCACCTTTAGCTTGAACTTTCATAGGCCCACATACGTTAGTATGTATGAGTTCTAAAAGTTCACTAGCTCTCTCTCCAGTTCCGGTAAAAGGAGATTTGGTCATTTTGTCTTTAAGACAAGATTCACAAGTTTCATGTGATTCATAATCATATTGACCAAGGCATCCTTCCTTGTGTAACTTGTTTACTCTTTTCTCACTAATATGACCAAGTCTACAATGCCAGAGGTAAGTTTGATTTGCTTCATTACCTCTCTTCCTTTTTTGACCAGAAACATTCATAATTGGATAAACAACTATTTTAGGTAAGACATAAAAACCATATTGTAAATAACCACTTACATATAATTCATCACCATGAAACATATTATATTGGTTATTTTTAAAGATTGTATGAAATCCACATTTGTCTAATGAAGAAATGGAAACAAGGTTCGAAACAAATTTAGGAACATAATAACAATATTCTAACAATAAAGTCTTTCCCATAGGCATAACAAGAGAAATAGTTCCTACAGCTAGGGCAGCAACACTTGCTCCATTCCCAACTTGTAGCTTAACTTTTTCCTTCCTCAATTTCCTACTGATCCTTAGACCTTGCAACATATTGCAGATGTTAAAGCTACTACCAGTATCTAATACCCATTTAGTAGCATTAATAGTAGTTAAAGAAATCATGAAAACATTTTTCATAAATGTCCCACCTTGTTTCTTACCTTTCAAAGTAGCCAAATACTCTGGGCAATTCCTCTTCCAGTGTCCCTTTTTTGTACAGAAGAAACATTCAACATCCTTTTGGTCAACTTTCTTCTCCTTACCCTTAGATTTGTTCTAAACACCCTTGGGTGCAAGATGATTTTTCTTTGGCTTCTTTTTGCCCTTCCACTTGTGCTTAGAAGAGTTACCAACCGGATTCACAAAACCTGACACTTTCACCTTCTTAGATGATGCTAATTGATTTTCACAATCGATCAACAAGTTGAGCATTTCACGAAGATCACAGTCCATCTTGTTCATGTTAAAATTAACATTGAACGGTGAAAAATTATTATTAAGAGACTATAAGTTCAAATCTTGTGACTGCTCTTTCCCTAGTGAACACCCTAACTTCTCAAGTTGTTCTATAAGACCAATCATCTTAAGAACACGGGGTCCCACAGAAGATTTAGGCTTCAGTTCAGACTTGGTATCTAGCAGTCCTACTTTGTGACCCATACATCTTCCTAAGATGTTCAATGATATATGGAGGATTCATATATTTACACTGCCTTTGGAGTTTAGAACTCATTGATGCAAGAATAATACACTTGGCATTAGTACGTTGTTCATTGTACTTTAAATATGCATCCAATGAATTATCATCATCAATTCCCTCAGGAGGCGCTTCCTTCACGGGTTTATCGATCACATCAATAAATTTCTCATGATGAGAACAATTATCAAATTGTGGTACCAATCATCAAAATTGTTACCTGCTAGTTTGTTAACATCAAGAATGCTTCATAGTGATATAGTAGACATTTTGAGAATTCTAATAAAAAGAATCATTAAGACATGGACTTTTATCTAAATGATATAAAATCTTTAAAATATGAATGAGCCCTTTGGTTGTCAAGTTGTTACTTATGCATAATTAAAGAGTCATAAATTTCCTATTTTATCATATAAAATTTATAGTAGGATCAATACTATATAGTCCTCTGGTTGGTAGGTCGTTCCTATTAGTATAGTTGAGTTTATCCATCTAAGTGACGGAGAATTAATTAATATTATATTCCCTAGGTAGTCTAGGCCAAAAGTATAAAATTAAGTAATTTTTTCTCACACATTCATCATATGCAATAGAAAATATTATTTATCCTTGAACTATAAGTTACCTGGTTATTAGGTCATACCTTGTAAACAAAAATAAATATTGTGATCTATTTGGATGGAAAATCCTTTTTGATAAAACATCATATGTTATGTCAAAATAAACTCAATAATTTTAAAGGGTCAAGATTTCATATTATTAAAATAATATGAAATAACATTAGTAATCATATCATATCGTTAGAAATTAAAGCCATTTATCGACTAAAGCCTTTTTAGAGACCCATGCACAACATTCCCTTTTGATTATATTCATCAATTTCTTATGATAAACTCAAGATGTCAGACACGAACCCATACTTTATAGATAGGTTACCAGCATATACTGAGTAATTTTTCAGATGCATGACATGTTACTAGCGCATGCAGTGTTAGCATCTGCAACTTTACATGCATCCTCTAACAATGAGGCTAGCCAAATTCATGCTTATTGAATGAATAACATAAAATATAAGTTCTTTGTTTTCTGTGCACATAACCTTTATGTGTATAATGTTTAGACAAATTCTTTTTGTTTTTAAGCAAGTGCTGTTAATACCTTGGATTAAAAACAGTGCATATATCTCTTAAAAACCTTTAAGCGTACATCATTTGGACAAAAACTTTATAACCACATGCTTTTTAACACTATGTATTCAAACTGTGAGCATATCAAATGCCATGCATTTTTATGATAACAATCTTCGAAAATAAAACATGATTTTTATTTGCCTAATAACAATTGTAGATTTTAGTATGATGTAAACACAAAAATTGGCTTTGATACCAAATGAAGGATCGCATACAAAGTGGAAACAAAAAATTACAATCCTAAATTTATGTATGGATCTATTGCATTTAATATTCATACTAATAGTAAGAACAGGTAAAACCAAAATACATAGAATTTGTGAGGATTAATCAGTAATGAACTTCGAAACTACAAAGTCTCTATGCATTCCAAACTGAGAAATACGTCCTACTTCCAACACTTATTATGGCTATGGTTAAATTTGAAGAGCCCTTTCCTCAAGAACAGAGAAACATTTTTTCTCTTCTTTTTCTCTCGTTAGTGTCAATGTAAAAATGAGAAAATATATATCTTCCTCTCTTTGCTTCGTAAGCGTTTTGTTTTAACATTGAAACACTTGAAAAAACCAACTTCTACACCTTGTTTCTTAAACGTACGGAAAATGAGATAGGAACTAAAAAAAACTTCTTGTCGTTTTTTTTTCTGAATACATAGGAAAGAAAAACTGAAATGACAAAAAAACTTCAGTTCGTGTCGGTCTGAGAAGATAAAGGACATTGAGGTTGGTGAAGGCTCTGTAAGAACGTGCAATCCTGGTTGTACTTGCATAGCTTCAGCTGCCAGACTATCAACGCTTTTATTCCCCTCCCGATAGACATGTTGAATCTTCACCTCCCAATCTCGCTCCATCAACGCTCAAATATCCTGCACCAATAAAAAAGTCTCAGTTAGTAAACATCCGAAACAGGAAAGGATATTGATGACCTTGAGTGAGCCCACTTCCAACATGATCTTCCTATAGCCTTGGTCCCACGTCACTTGAGGCCCTCTGTTAACCCCCTTTAGTTCAGCGACCAATGGTGGGCATGCCTCAAACTTTAGTAGAAAGCCCCCACACCACTGGCCATGACAGTCCCTAAGTAGCCCCCCTGCTATACTATCAGTGAACCAGAAGACACCGCACCATCGGTATTAACTTTAATCTAGCCCTCCGACAGAGGGATCCAGCGTACTAGGGCCCCTATCGATAGTCCTTGTAGGTTAGTTACGCAATTCGTCACTGCGTGGGCCTGACCGATCTAAGGCACATACCTTAAGACAATGTGATGTCCCACGTCTAGCCACTCGAATCTGTCCTCGAAGATACATTTGTTGCGCCATTGCTATAGGTACCAACACGAGTCCAAAGATGACTGCCCAATTGACCCCCGGCATAGTGCTGTGGTTTGTCAGGTTGGATTGTATCCACTGTTCTATGGGCTCCTGGTAAAAAGTTGCCGCTTGCAAAGCAGGGAACCATTTTTGCTAATAGTTCTGAACCCTGCGACAATCACGAAAAGCATGCAAAGTGGTCTCTCGTGCCCACAATGGGGGCAGCTACTATCTGGGGCTATATGGCTAAGAACCCGCTGATGATTGGTCACAAGTTTGTTATGTGCTAAAAGCCACAGAAAGGATCGAATCCGCTGTGGCCTTGGCCATTTTCAGATGATATTCCATATTTGATTTTGGGGCGCTGAATCTGTCGTTGTGATTAACTCATAAGCAGACTTTACCATGAACTTTCCTTGTTGATGCAAGCCCCAGACGAAATGGTCGGCTTCCTCATCAATTGCTGGAGGCTGGATCATTGCGAGGGCCATGCATAGCTGAGTTGGAAGATATGGAGTAATCAAATCCCATTTCCAAGTGCTAGCTTCCCCCACAAACTTGGTCACATACATGGACAACATCCTTTCAGGGAGAGGGCTTACTATCTCATTTACCAGTGGACCCCAGTCGGGCAACCATTAGTCAAGCTAAAACTTTGTCCGATGCTTGTTACCCAATTTCCATCTAATGCCGTGTCGGGCATGATCCCACATTGCTGCTATCTCACACCAAAAAATTGACGTCCCAGTTGTAGGTAGTGAATAGGGGATGTGGTGAATGTTTAGCTGATATTTAGCTTTAAGCACCTGTACCCATTAAGCTGCAGGTTTGGTGAGCAAGTCCCATCCTAATTTAGTGAGAAAGGCATCATTGGTTGCTCGAATGTGTTTTATACCTAGTCCCCTGGCTTTTTTCGACCGACATACTGCTTCCCAGTTAACTAAGATGGTCGACCGCTTCTCATTATGGGTCCCCCAAATAAGGGACTGCATGATTTTCTCCAGTTCATCATAGAGATGTCTGGGTAGCCGCACAGTTTGCATAATGTAGATGGGGATCAAGGAAATAACAGACTAGGTTAGGGTAACTTAGTCGGCAAGAGATAACTCCTTGGCTCTCCAGCACGCTAGGCGTTGCTGTACCCTATCAATGATATACTGATAGGTATCCCTTGTGATGTGTTCATGGATCAATGGGACCCCTAGATATTTACCTAGATTAGTCATACTTTGTATGTTCAAGGAGCGGCTAAGGCTACGTGCTAAGGCGAGTGACACATTCGGGGAGAAGTAAATGCGGGTTTTTACATGATTCACCCTCTATCTTGACACACCGTAAAAATGCTCCAGGACCACTCCCACATGTTCCACCGAAGCTTCACCAAACAGGACTAGATCATCCACAAAAAAAAGGTGTGATATGGCTGGCCCTTATCTGTTCCATGTAAACGGTTTCCACTGACCTTGGCCCACCGCTTGGGCACTGTTCATTGATTCACATCGCAACCATCTTGATTCACAATTCACAATCATCCAACAATCCAAACACATTCTCAAGTTATCAGACAGTATGCAAATGCCTTTAGCAAGCGATTCGTTAGCACCAGAAGGCCAACCTCCAAAGAAAAGTCTCATAAGGAGTCGAGAAGAAGCAACTCCACCTATCACAATATCATACAGTGCGGCGGTGTCAATGGATCACCAGGGAGGGACTAATATAGCAGCACTGCACTGGCCACCCGAAGAGCTTGTTGAAATAGAGGAAGGAGACATTAGAATTGCCACAGAAGGCAAGGAAGCAGGCCTCGCCCTGTCTCAGACACTAAAAGAAAAACTTGGTCACCAATGGTCCCAAGCTATTGTAGTCAAATTGCTAGGTAGGAGTATAGGATATCGGATCCTCAGCCAACGTTTGCAAGCATTATGGAAACCGAAAAGCCCGATGAAAATTGTTGATTTGGACTATGACTTTTACTTGATCAAATTTAAAACCGAAGCTGATTACCTAAACACAAAAACCCACGACCCTTGGATCATCTTTGGCCATGCCTTTTCAGTTCAGCGGTGGATCCCTGGATTTAGACCAGCACAAGGTACTACTCCACACGCAGTAGTCTGGGTTCATTTCACGGACCTTCCCATTACCTGCTATCACCCCCGAATCCTTGAGGCTCTTGGTAACTTATTGGGAAACACGATCAAAATAGATGAAGCAACTTTACAAACACAGAGGGGAAAATTTGCACGAATAGTCATAGACATTGATCTGAGCTCACGTCTTCGACCCACAGTGGAACTCGATGGTGAGACGGTTCGGATCGCATATAAAGGACTCTCCGAGATTTGCTACCGGTGCAGGATGGTCGGACATGACACTAGGAAATGCACTCCTCCTCCTCATACCAACCCTAGCGCCGGAGTAGATGCTGCGAACAGGGGCGTATTGGACCGGGGGGTGAGCTTCCACCGTTAAGCCATGGCGGCACAAGTGAAACCCAACCCACAGCGAATTGCGACATGTCGGATACTAGATTATGTCTGTGGATCCAAGTACAATGGTCAAAACCATGTCCTGTCCACCAACATTCGCCTATGAGCCAGCCTAACCACTCAAGCTCACGTGAACAAATGCGAGGCTCATGGCACGGGGCACTGATGGATGACACAGGCACACCAGAGCAGATCCCTTTGCTTTTCACCGCTTCCAACCCACGCACGACACTGTTCTCCATGATGGAACTGTAGGGCTTCTTAAGGCCAGACACAAATCGGGCAGCTCATGGGCTAGGCTTTCAGTCCCATGGGCAAAGGCAAAAACAGAGAATTATTGGGAAGGAGAAAAACGTGGGCCACAAGGCTAAAGGTCCCACTAGCCCAGCCTAGCCCACATTGCACTTTTCAGGCCTAGTAATTCCTAACCCACTGCAACCCACCTCCACTGCTTAACATAAAGTTGTGACCATCAGCTGTCATCAGGAAGTGCTATGTGCGACTCACGCTAAGGGACAGGAATTGGTTGCAGAAGCACACGGGCACATCATAGAAGATATTAAGAGGATCGTGGACTGCCCTGCACCCACCAGACCAGTCAACATCCTTCACCCATCTGAACCCCTAGACCGAGAAGATCGTGACTCCCGAATGATGGATTATTCAGATGAGCAAAGGCCGGACATTGTAATTTTGCCCCAGACCCAGGTTGAAGGCATGAGTATGGAGTTAGACGTAATTCTGGCAAACCCCACGAATGTGGGGTGCTGATTTCATATTTTCATATGTCAGTACTCTTTTGGAATTGTCAAGGGGCCGGGGGCTCACAGTTCCTCCCTATCCTCAGGAATTACATTCAACAGTATCAGCTGGGGTTAGTCGTCTTAGTTGAAACTTGCATTAGTGGTAGATGCGCACAAGCAGTCGTCAATCAATTGGATTTTAACTTTTTTTGTGTAGATATAGAAGGTTTTACTGGTGGGATTTGGCTTCTATGGAAAAAGGAGTTTACCGTCTCGATCGTCTTGGCTCATGAACAACTGATCTATGTTATAATCGAGTACGAAACATATTCATTTAAATTCTCGGCTATTTATGGCAGTCCCCAACAATCCCCTCAAAAAATCTTGTGGCCTATGTTGCGGGGGATAGGACTTTCTGTTACATGTCTGTAGCACCCCACTACTGCAAGGACCCAAACCCAACATTGTGGGTAATATCCGAGTCCATGCCCCGCGAGGGTGGCGTGCTAGTACAGTCACTTATAATCAAAAATTGGTATGAAAACTTTTTGTTTCTTTGTTTTCTTTAGAAACCACAATCACACATAAACACTTTCAATTATAGTAATAAAAACAAAAATAATTTCAATAGCCATTTGGGCCCTTTCACAAATACAAAACGCTTTAGTTACTTCGGAATACAATTTTATACAAAAAGTTGCAGAATAAACAATTCAATACAAATTAAGGAAATGCAATGCAGACGTGAACTGATCCCAACCTCTAACCTCCACTTATGCTGTAGGTGTACTCCTGTTGGCCTAACGGGATATTTTTTTTATCCTGAAAAATAATTACAAATTTTGGGTGAGTTTTGCAAACTCAATGAGTGACCATCATCGATGGCTCACCCAGTCACATGACACATAAATCACGCTATTGCACATCTCACATTATTTCACATTTCACATGCAATACACTTAATCATTCATATTATGCATATATAATGCACATGAGACTCACTTTCCATTTCTTACCTTGTTGTGACCGAGTGCCTAAACTGTCCCATATTGGGCTCATTGATAATTATCCCTTATCCACTTGGGGGATATAGGGCTCAGTAAACGTTGAGCCTGAGGTTTTGATTCCCTGAGGCTCTGATTCACTTTTGAGCTCGACGCTCACTTTCACTCGTTAAGCTTTAAGCTCTGATTGGTGTTTCATGCATTCATGAAATGGAATGCATCAATCACATTTGCATATTCTCATGCAATCATATTCATATATCATTGGACCTTAGTCCGACATTCAACATTAAAGTTAAGGAAACACTTTCATTCATATGCAAATGCACATTCAAACACATTTATCATCAGACCTTTGTCCGGCATTTAACAGTCAAATTATGCACACTTATTTCATCTCATTCACATACAAGTAGCACTTCGATATCCAACCAAGCATCATAAATATTGGACCTCCTGTCCGGAAACCAACACAATCAATCACATTCATACAGGCATTCGGTAGTTGATCAATACCAGAAATTGAACCAAATAAACAAACAATGAAATGAGGCCATCTAGGTCTACTCATAGTATGCTCCAGATTAGCATTTGCTTCCAGTTTTGGGAATGCCTGAATGCGGACACTTAATCTGCACAACCCATTTATGAAAGACACCCATTTCACACTAATCAATAATTGCACACATATAAGCATTTATTCATGCTCAATTGTATAGGGGGACTACGTACAATGCATGCTCAATGACAAACTCGGTTATTGTAACAAACTTCACATCTTATGCACATTCTCATTTCATAACTTAATCACTTATCAGTTCTTTGAATTACAACCTCAATCCTTTGGTACTTTGATATCAATAACTCAT
>JAOSBN010129766.1:0-62056 GCA_027563595.1 Erythroxylum suave
TTAGTATAAAATTAAAATTTAATTTACCCCCCCCCCCCCCCCCCCTCCCAATCCAACATCAAGCTCCAAAGAACATCCACAAAAGCAATAATTCAATCATCCAAATTTCTCCACCTTGGGACAAAAAATGCCAAAAAGTAAGACAAATAGTCATGAAAGTACCTTAAAATCTCCCCTGAATTGAACAGTCAACAAAAACAATTTCATGTCTCCCCCTTAGAACAAAAATGTCAAAACGAAGAGTGCTTTCAACATAATCAATCTCAACGAATAAAGGAACATATAAATCAACAGTAGGTACAGCGAAAAAATCATACACACGCCAAGATGATAATTTACTACCATTCAAAACACCGAGAGATATGCCCGCAAGAGAGAGAGATACCCAAGAGAGAGACTCATACTAATGAGAGAGCTTAAAAGTCTTCGGTGGAGTCAAATAGAAATCACATTGTAAACTACTAAAAAGACGAGATGACAATGGCAATGTAAAAATTAAAGAAGAACTAAAGAAAACAATTTTATTTTACTTTTCTTTCCCTTTTTTTATTTTTTTAAATAACAACAAACTATACTTCAAAAATGTAAAGCACACAGTCTCGATGCTCCTCCAAGAAATTCAAACCTGAGATTGTTTCTCATCACATTATCTCGATCATCAAACGTCTGATTGATTTTTTCATTTCAAGTAACTGACTTATCCTCGGTTTAAACAGTTGCTTCAAAAGTAGTAACTAATTGTGAATTTAGACACTTTCTTGTTTTTCCTTCACTCCATCTTTGTGCTTGTTCTTGACCCTTTCTAACCCAAGTGGATTTTGGTACTAAAGGTTGATTCTGAAATTTATATGAGGGATATAGGATCCTTCAGTTTTGGTTTGTTTGAAACAACATCGGCAGTAACTTGTAGCATTTTGGCCTTATGTGCCCGATAACTCCACAAAAATGACATGTGGGGACGAATCTTCGATTCTTTCTTGATGTTTCTTCTTCTCGGATAAATCTGGACATATCATTTTTCTCCTCATTCACCTTAGAACACTCACCTTTGTAACCAATGCCTTGAAGATCTCCATTAACCTTGCCGATTTCAATCAACTTTTCTAACTTTTCTGTGCCTCCATTTCAGTACTTGCTAATTTCAGTCTGACTTCATAGAGCTCGTCTAAAGCTACCATTAATTTCTTTTCTAATCCTTGGATGGTGTTCTTCATGGAGAGATTCTCTTCTTTCAATCTTTTATTCTTTCTACATGTTTTAACCCATTTTTCGTACATTAATTCGTAAGTCTCATAAATATTCTTCTTTTTATCACCTGAACCACTTCCATCACTATCATAATCTGAGATGGAGCTTTAAGCTAAATCGTTTATGCTTTCCTGAAACTTCCTGATTTACTCAATTTTTCGCCTTCAGTTTCTTCCTTCTCGGTTACTGTTAAACAAGTAACTGGAATTTTGCTATGTAAAGCAACTAACGCATCACCATTAGCGATTTCTTCTTCACTACCATGTTCATTCTCAGATTCATTCTTACTCCAAGTGCTAGCAAAGGATTTTCTTTTTCTCTTCTTCAAAGTATTAGCACATTTGGCTTGAATGTGCTCGAAGCCATGACACTCATGACATTTGATTCTCTTCACCTTCTTTTCACCCTTTTGAGTTTTAACCTGTAATGTCAATCCTTTGCTTCTTTTTTGCTTACCCCTTAAAAGATTCATTTCAAAATTTGTAAGAATTCTGATTACCTTCTCCAATGACAGATCATTGATGTCGTAGGCTTCCTCTATTGCTGCAATTTTTGGAACAAATCTTGGAAGCAGTGATCTCAATGTCTTCTTGACAAGTTTCTTATCGGAATATTTCTTTCCAAGTTGATGCGCCTGATTTGCTATATCTCGCAATCTTTTATGAAAGTCCCCAATGGTTTAATTTTCATCCATCTTCAGTTTTTCAAACCTCATAGCTAATATCTGTAATTTTAACGTTATCACTGATTTGGACCCTTCATGAATAGTCTGCAAAGCATCCCATGCTTCCTTAGTAGATTCACGGGCTGATATCGTTGAGAAGCATCCTTCATCCACAGCACTAAAAATTGCATGCAATGCTTGTGAGTTTTCAAGTACCCTCTCTTCTTCAGCTCTTGTCCATTCAAATCGATCTTTTAGATCTCTCCCTTATCGTCAGTAATCATCGGATGTGTCCAACCATATAACACCGAGTTTCATACTCTTGTTCCCTGTGCCTGAATAAAGACCCACATCCGTGATTTCCATGTAGGATAGTTAGACCCATCCAACAGCGGTGGTTTGCTGATCGATGTGCCCTCTCTAGTAGCCATATTTGCGAAACTAGGATCTGTACCAACTTGCTACCAAGTTCTGAATCGGTGACCTCGCTCTAATACCAATTGAAAAACCGTGGGGGTTAGTAGTTTTGTAAATTGTCTGATTTTATATGGTTGTTTCTGGCGTAAATAAAAACAAAACCAATCAAAAGCGAAATAATCAATGACACCAGAAATTTGGTAACGCAGTTCGGCATTCCTTACCTATGTCTGTGGGGCCCTCACACAGCTTAATCACTTTCACCAAAGTATAATAGATTTACCCAAGGCTTTACTGAGCCGACACCACTCATCCCCTGACACTATCTCTCAACCTTACTTCCCGTGAGAGATTTCACACCCAATAATACGAATGACTCATGTTAACCTCGTCAGAGGATTTTTCTCTACTACTCTTAATGAAAGAAAATTAATAAAATAATTAACGAACAACTCAAGTGATTAAAATAACTAGAAAAAAACGAAAACACTTGAGACAAAAGAAAAGAACAACCTTCCAAAAAGTTAAGCTCCACTGAAATAAATCTGGAAGTCGTCGCAACAATAATGGGAAACCAATCCACCCAAGAGCCACTCCACAAATCTTTCTCAATTCAGCCTCCACCAAATTAAATGGACATCACGCACATCACACGAAGCACTCATGCATAAGACATTAGCAATAAGTCTTCAACTAAACAAAAAACACTCCCTCATGCATTTCCAGAAAATCACTTCAATTCACAATGAAACTTGCGGCAATTCTTTCTAGCCACAACATTCACGCAATTGCCACGTGAGTCTTCACCAAGTAAATAGACTATTTGTGCAAGAGACGATATTGCCCTTGAAGAGCATACACCCATATGCAAAATCCACCCGTCGACCCCACATTGTGCACTACACCATAAAATTGTAGGTCCAATTCCTTTTAACTCCCACAACACCAACACAATTGTATCCTTCTTTAGAAGGTCACTTAATTCCAATTGAATTTACAAGATTGCCCCTTTTTTTATGCTACATACGTTAAGCCCAACATGTATTCACCAAATCCACATCTATGCAAGATAGAGTTCTACACAATCTAGAACATTATCTAACTAGTTCTTTTGAATCCAAGATAATAAGTAAATATGCCAATTTAGAAAAATATGCCAAAATAAAATAAATAGATATATTCAACTTGTATCTAACATTGAATTTTATTTAATCATTTGAGCTATTTATTTTATTTCGTTTTCATTAAACATTGTTTGAGAAAATCCTCTGTTGAGGTTAGTACAAAGCGGTCATCCTATTGGGTATGAAATTCTTTCACGGGTAGTGAGAATAAGGGATAATGTCAAGGGTTGAGTGATGTTGGGTCAGTAAAGTCTTGTATAAAACTATTGTCGTTAGTAGAAGAATTAAGCTGCGTGAGAGCCACAGACGTAAGCAAGGTATGCCGAACTGCGTTAACAAATTTTAATGTTGATTTATATTTGTGCATTTATTCTTTTTTATTTTTAATTGTGCTAGAAACGACAGCGGTAAATTGAAGATTTTGTGAAACTACTATATCCTTACGGTTTTTCACTCATAATTCCTATTCGTGCTTCTGGCAAATAAAAATAGTTGCTTAATTCACCTTCCTCGAATTACAATTAATTGGTTGCTTAATTTCAACGTATCGAACTGTTTCTGGTAATAAAATTTCTTAGAAACTCAAAATAGAAGATTGACCATCTGCAAACAAGAAGCTTAACTCTGTGGCTTGGCTACTATATAGTTACAGAATTATAAACTTGGTTTCGGGTGCTAACTTGATAAGTTGCAATATAATAGTTTTGGAGTCGAAAGATTGTCGTTAAAAGCCAGAGTTCCTTTAAGCTTTCAGTACTACCTCGGCACCTTGACAATTAAAGGGAGCGTTTAAGAATGTACAGCCAAAGGTTCTTAATGAAAGATGTCAATACCTATTTGTAGGATTCTTCAAATTAATTATAATTAATTATCTTTCTTCCTTTTATCACCTTTTTACAATTGCCCTTCCTTCTGGTAGTATAACACTTGCGGTCAATTTATTTACTTATCCATGTCAAGGTCAATATCACCTCAACGACAATGACGTATGATGTAACATCTATTTTTATCTACTTAGAGTTCCATCATCCACGCAAAGGGTGTAACAGAAGATCATCAAGACCGGTAAAAGACTTCATTAATTAATTGATATAAATGGCAAATTTTCTAAGTCTCCCTTCGAATTTATCCATTTGTCGTCAGATTAGGATTCCTATCGGTGTCAAGAAATTTACCATAGTCTAATAAAACAAATAAATAAAGAAAGAAAATGACAGCTTATAGGTGATGAAGCCAAAAACTGATAATTGAAACATCTTGAAGAGTCTTATATACATATTTCTTCTAGATCATGCAGGCTTGTCTCGGTTTTTGTTGCATGTGAATTAGCCCCTCCAATATGTCAAAAGTGGTTGGCCACCTTTTGCATGCCTTTTGGTTTCTTCTATTTTATCAAACAATGATGGCCACCGTTTGAAAAAATACTTTGGACAGAAAATTGGAACATTAGTTTAGCACATGGGGCTGGTGCATGCGTGTGGACTTTGAGCAGATTTTGTGGACTTCTCAATTGGTACATAGACAGCTAGTGCTGCTAATTTTTGCCTATAAAAGGAGCTCGAGAGGCAGACTTCAAATGTACCAAAAATAGAAAACTAAAACAAGCATCTCATTTCTTCCTTCCCTTTCATTTGCTTAGGCTTTCTAATTCCAGTATACCAAATATTGGTGTTAGCTTTTTGTAATATCTCTACATATTAGTAAAATTACTCACCCTCTGGCCGTAGACGTAGGTCACATTGACCGAACTACGTAAATCTTTGTGTTCTGTCTCATTTTATTTTGCCTATATTTATTTTCGTTACTATTTTCGAGCTATTAAATTCAACCGGTATCCGATTCGAGGACATTTTATCTTAACAATTTTCAAACCATTGATGATTTAAATAACGTTTCATGTTTGGGTTTATCATGATTTCTATGTCAATTCATTGCAATTTCTATAATGGCAAATGTGCTCACATTGACCATGATTGCCACACTAACCATCATTCAAAACCTTAATCCTAACGTTATTTTTATTTGTAATTTCTCTAATATAACTGGGAGGTACTAGAATAGCTTAGTGAAATGCTTATATTAGAATGACCAAGTGAAACCATGTATCAGTCTCGCAATTATTCCAAGTAACTGCCATCTGATGTTTGCCATGCATAGAATTTCATTCGAAATACTGAAGCGAAATACTGAACTATACATAGCTTGTGCCTAAAGCCAAGGACTACAATTGGGCTATCTTGCCTCTGTATGCCTATATTAAGAACTAATGTAATAAATCATGAGTTTCGCAAAAGAAGATTTATTACAAGATAATTATTATTTTGTATCAATAAAACCCAAAGAATTTTAATCGATTATATTTAGTATGTTTTTTTAGGTTAATTACAAAAAATCTTAAACTTTTATAAATTTAATAATTTTAATTAAAATTTAAAAAGGTGATTACAAAATATTCAAAAAAAAATTTCGGATACTATCTGTTAATAAGGCTAATGTGACAAATTACGTCACTTACGATAATTTTACATAAATTTCAAGTATAATTAGTTATCAAGTTCAATAATAAATTTATTTAATATTAAATTATTGAATTTAAAAAGAAAAAACCTAAAAATAATCTTTTTTTTCCTTCAAATTTTCGTCCTGCTCTCCACATCCTCCCACAATGTTTCTCTTTCAGACACCTCTATTCTTTTTCATACTAAAGCCTATGATTCAATGTATTTGGCTCCTTTATCAAAGGAGATTTATGCCTAATTGTAATCGAGTATGTACCTATTTCAATCTCATAGGCTTGTTTCTCTGGTGAAGCAAGGAGCGGTCTGTAGGATTTTATCAACTGATGCACTGCATTTTGATTCTCTAGCAAAGTGGGAAGGTAGCTAACAGACATCAAGTTCTCTACCTATTAGGAGTGGCGATGCTGGGTGAATAAAATGATTTGTGTTAAAGTGCCTTGTTGGCTCGTTGAGGAGTTAAATGGGTTTGCTCATCATACATTTGGTAACGGTAGAATTTAATATTAGTTTGAATTGGCTAATGGGGATTCAATTTGTCTAATGATTTTCTCAAAGACTCTTCAAATAGAGTTCGCGGTGAGGAGGAGAAAATTTTGAAGAAAACAAGATCGTTTAATTTTTTAATTTATTATTTTAATATTAAATAAATTAATCAGCGATGAAGGAAAAAGAAGAACAAACAAAGACAACAGCTAGGAGAAATCCATCGTTGTCATCCTTCTCAGCAACTTTGGATGATCGTGATCCTAATTTTAAGCCCTAGATTGGGATTAAAAACCCAAGACCAAGACCTAAAAATCTCCGAGAATTACTCAAAGATGTTGACAAGGAACTGCTCCGTTCAAAAACGGGCAATTGATGAGCGAAGGATGGGTTCTCTTGCTAACAAAAACCCTAATGATCATGCATCGTCCATGGAGGAAGATGATCAGCGTTCTCGAAGTGTTAGGAGGAAACGAAAGGATCTGGAGGATGTGGATAGGGGTTCTGAGGACTATGTTAAGGTACCCCCGGAGACTCAAAAGAAGTCTTTCATGGAGACTCTTGTGGGTTCGAAGATTTTGCATGGGGCTAATCCCCATGGGCACTCGGCGACCCAAGATTTTGACTTGGACTATGACTTGGCAGATGATGAACTTAAGCAGGAGGATGAATCTGACCCTTTGTGCCCTACGATTCGACTATTGAAAGATGATTGGATGAGGGTGTATGGTCCTTGGAGGAAAACCTTGATTGTTAAACTGTTAGGGCGTAGCATAGGATATGGCTATTTGACCAGGAAATTCAAGGAATTGTGGAAACCTAAAAAGGTGATGGACACTATTGCTTTGGATAATGGTTTCTTCCTTGTCAAGTTTCAGGATGAGGAGGACCTTGAGCATGCTTTATTAGTTGGTCTTTGGATGATTGTTGACCATTACCTTATTGTTAGGAGGTGGTGTCCTGAATTTGACCCTAATGTTGACGTATTTGGAAAACTTACAGTTTGGGTCCGCTTCCCTTGTTTACCTATTGAACACTATGATGAGCAATTTTTGTTGCAGGTAGGTGAGCAAATTGGAACTCCTATTAGAGTCGATATGAATACTAGTTTGATAACTAGGGGTCACTTTGCCAGAATGTGCATTGAAGTTTATACGACAAAACCCCTTTTGTCAAAGTTCAAAGTTCATTAGAGGATCCGACGGATTGAGTACGAGGGACTAAATCTAGTATGTTTTGGATGTGGTCGTTATGGTCATGTCCAGGAGCTTTGCCCTAACAAGTTGGGGTTTGATAATGGTGATAGAGCTCATGTAGCTCCGGTTACAAAGAAAGCCCCTGAGAAGGTTTTTGATCCTGTGGTCACTGAGGATTTCAAGGAATGGATGTTGGTTAAACGTGACAAGAGGAAAGGTCCAGTTGGACAGGGCAATAAATCTTTGAACTCGGGTTGCGTGGGAGGCAAGCCTGGTCCTTCAACCTTTAGGGGCGGCAACAAGTTTCAGGTTTTGGAGGATGATGAGGCGGGTGATGTGGTGAGGAAGGATGTAGCTCCAAATACTGCGTCAGTGATTGTCAACTCGGGTCATGTTTCCAAAAATAAGAACTCTGAGTTGCCTTTAAACAATATCAGGAAGGTACTTGGGTCTTCAGAGATTCCTGTGTAGTCTAAATCCAGGGGACAATAGAAGGGAATGATGGATTCGGAACCGTCTAGGCAATTGCATTCTTCTCAGCATCATTTTTGCGGGGTCTAAGCCTTCTAGGCATGCGGCGGCTGAGTCTGAACACATGGTTGTTATGGGAAATAGAAATAATGTATCAGGCTCGCAGTGGGTGGTTAATCATGAGGCTAATAAGATTGGGTTAGGGGGATTTCAAAATGGTGAGTTGATAGTTCCCAATCATTTTGAAGACCCCTCAAACCCTTATCCCACTGCTCCTGTTGACTCTAGCCTTCATAGTGTTGACCATGTTCCTGATTCTCAAGCAGATAATGATGATGTTGTTCTTACCGTGGCAAAAACATTTGTTAAAGCCTTTGAGTCAAGTGGAAATAATGTTGTGATGATGGATTCTCACCCTGTAGGCGAGGAGATGGAATCTTAAGGAAGTTTTTTGCTTCTTGATTATTTTCTCTGGGTTTGTTTTATCTTTTATTTTTGATAATGATAATTTGTGCTTGGAATTGTCAAGGAGCAGGATCGTCGGAATTTTGTAGAGCTTTTAAAGAATATTAGCGTATGTTTGAACCTGATATTTTTTGTATTGTTGAGCCACATATTAGTGGTGTTTTAGCGAATAATGTGTGCAAGAAACTAGGATTTGAAATTTGGATTAGAATTGAAGTGATTGGTTTTAGCGGTGGCATTTGGGTGTTCTGGAATTCGGTTGGTTTCATGATCCAATTAGTTAATTCTAATCCTCAATTTCTTTCTTGTGATGTCCTTAAGTCTGATGGTGAGGTTTGGAGGGTGCATTTTATCTATGCTAGTCCGAACCTGTATTTGAGGAAGCTTTTATGGGAGACTATTGGAGTTTCAGTTAACAATGCTCTTCCTAAGCAAGTTTTCCTAGGTGATTTTAACTCCACTGTTAGCATGGAGGAAACTTCTGCATATCTCTTGGATCATTCAATGGGTTGCAAGGATTTCTCATTTTGGATTTTTGAGAATTCGTTGATTGATTTGGGCTTTGAAGGTATGCCTTTTACATGGAGCAAGAATTGTGGTCCTAATAATGTTAAAATGACCAGATTAAACCGAGCCCTTTGTACTGAAGATTGGAGGTTGTATTTTCCTCAGGCTTTTATTCTTCATCCTCTGAAACTGCACTCTGATCATGTTCTGTTAGTGTTGTCTCTTTCATGATCTGAGTCGAGTTTCACTAGGGGGTTTCGGTTCCAATTTGCTTGGTTGCATCATCTGAATTTTAGAAGCTTTGTTAGAAATGGTTGGGAAAATGGTTTGAACGTTCTGCAGGCTTAAGACAAGCTGGCTGGTGCGTTGCAACAATGGAGTTTAGGTTTTTTGTTGCATTTTTTGGCGTAAACGAAATCTCATTAGTAGGATCTTTGCAGAAATGTATGGCTTTTCATTGTCGCCGGCAATGGGCGAAACTGGAGCTCAAATTAAGAAAGCAATTAGAAGAAGTGTTGGCCCAGGAGGAGCTTTACTGGTTCCAGACATCCAAGGAGGAGTGGATCGTTTCCGGGGATAGAAACACAAAATATTATCATCTAGTGGCTCTGGTTAAAAAAAAGAAGTCGAATGTTGTCCGCTTAAAGGATCAGAATGGGGATTGGATTGAGCAGCCAACTTTGGTAAGTAATTTAGTGAATGATTTCTTCAAAACTTTGTATTCGGTGGAAGATGGATTTGTATCTTGAGAATTGCCTGCTGGTAATTGGCCAATGCTCTCTGATGAATTATTAACTGATTTGTCCAAACCTTTCAGTAGAGATGAAGTTTTTGCGGCATTAAATTCTATGGCTCCTTTTAAAGCTCCAGGGCCTGATGGTTTTCAGGTGGGTTTTTATCAGAAGTTGTGGAATGTTTTAGGAGATGATGTGTCCAATTTTATGATTTCCATTCTGGAGGGTGCTCCCATTCCCTAGAAGCTTAATGAAACGTCGTTGGTTCTAATTCCTAAGGTCGAGAATCCTGAGCTTCTTTCTCAATTTGGGCCCATTAGTTTATGTAATATGCTCTATAAGCTTATCACTAAGACAATGGTAAATCGGCTTAAGAGTAGTTTGCAATTTTTAATTGGTCCTGAGCAGAGTAGTTTTATTCCAGGTCGGCAGATTGTGGATAATATTGTTATTTATCAGGAGGCTATTCACACTATGTCAGCTTTAAAGGGGTCAACGGGGTTTATGGCTATTAAAATTGATTTAGAAAAAGCGTATGACAGGCTTGATTGGAATTTTATCTACTGGACGTTACGGATGGCTAAGTTTCCTGATTCTTGGGTGACTAATATTATGAAGTGTGTTTGTTCAGCTTCTATGTCGGTTCTTTGGAATGGTACGAAGCTGGATTCTTTTTCACCTAGCAGAGGTATTTGGCAAGGGGATGGGCTTTCGCTATATCTTTTCGTGCTTTACATTGAGCATTTAGCTCACCTTATTAGAAATTATGCTAATATTGGTGAATGGAAACCTCTCCCCATTTGTCGACGAGGTACACATATCTCTCACCTCATGTCTGCGGATGACATGGTGTTATTTGCGAAAGCCTCGGTCTCACAACTTGCTTTAATTATGCATATTATGGATTTATTCAGTAAGGCTTCGGGTTAGAAGGTGAGTCTTTCGAAGTCCTCTCTTTTTGTATCTCCTAATACTGATCCTCTAGTAGCGACTCAACTATCTTCCATGGCGGGTATTCCTCTAATGATTGATTTGGGAAAATATCTGGGCACCCCTACATTTTATGGCAGGGGTAGTCATAGTTCTCATAGTTATATTCTAGATAAGATGAAGGGTCGTTTGGTGGGGTGGCGAGCAAGCAATTTATCTAGGGCAGGTAGAATTACACTAACTAAATCGGTTTTGAATGCCATTCCAATTTATCCGATGCAGTTTAGTGTGTTGCTGTGTTCATTAATTGATGAAATGGAGAAGTTATGTCGTGAGTTCATTTGGCATGGCTCTACTGATGAGCGCAGAATACATTTGGTGAATTGGGAAACGGTCTAGAGGCCTAGAGATGAGGGTGGTTTGGGTGTTTATAATCTGCGTAGAAGGAATCAGGCTTTAGTGGGTAAGCTAGGTTGGAGACTGCTTCAGAACCCGACGATGTTATGGGTGAAATGTTTAATTAACAAATATTCTTTCAGGCAGTTGTCTCGTTTGCCTGGTAAGAAAACGAAACTTTCACCAATTTGGAGGGCAGTTTTGTATGGCCTAGAGCTAGTCAAGCAGGGAGAGATTATTGATGTACATAATGGTGTTCAAACCAATTTTTGGTTTGATAATTGGTTAATGGTGGGACCTCTTTTCCATTCTGCTATGAGAGATCTTTATGACGACGAGAAGTTGAAGTCTATTAATCAATATTGGGAACTAGTTGTTGGTTGGAAGTTCCAGGAGCTGCTTGATGTGTTGCCTAATAACATTCTTGATTTGTTGAAGCCTTTCTTTCTCTCGGATGATGCAGATGATGGGGATCACAAGGCTTGGATGCTATCTAAGGATGGTGAATACTCGGTTAAGAGTGGGTATAATTTGTTGCATCATAGTTCAGCGCCTTCTTCCCAAGTTTGGAAATTATTATGGACGGTTAAGATCCCAGAACGTATTCGTTTGTTTATTTGGGAGGTTGTTCATAGGAAAATAATGTGTAATGCGGAGAGGAAGAAAAGACATTTGATTTTTAATGATATCTGCTTATTATGTCATTCACGGGCTGAAGATGTGATGCATGTTCTTCGAGATTGTCAACATGCTCGAGTTTTATGAGAGATGCTTAATGTGTCTTCTTTCTCTCCACAGTTTTCTACTTGTGCAGGTGTCGGTGATTGGGTTTTATTTAATATTCGTCTATTTGCAAATAAAATAGCTGGTATTGACTGGGACATTGTGTTTATGTTTGCAATTTAGTTTCTGTGGAATGATAGAAATGCATGCTTATTCCAAGGTTCATGTTCGAATCCAGAGCATTTAAAATTGGCAGTGTTGGATCAAGCTAGGTGCTCGCAAAAGGCTTGGCAAGCTGACCCGTTGCAACTTGTGTTGTCATCGCCTTCAGTCTCTTTCATTATTTGGTCGCCTAAGATTTCTGAGGGTATGGTGATTAATTCAGATGGCTGGTTGTGGTGGTGCTTTCGTTGTCCGTTGTGCCGCTGGTTAGGTGGTTTCCAACATAATTTGGGCATTTGTGATGCGATTGAGGCTAAGCTTTAGGGTATTCTTCATGCTTTAAAGTTTGGGTGGCAGCATGGGTGGAGAAAGATGGAGATAAAACTGATTCAACTACAACCATTGTTTTGATTTCGAATGGTAGGCCTCTTCCTTTTCGCCTGCGTAATCTGGTGTTGAGATGCAAGCAATGGTTAGGTCGTGATTGGGTTGTCGATTTGAGGAAGATTTTTAGAGAAGCCAACGAAGTTGCTGATGCGATGGCGAAGAATGCTGTGGATCTTGTTGATGGTGTGCAATGATTGGATGCTCCGCTGCCGTTTGTGAGTCAATTATTGCTAGCTGATTTAGCTGGTATTATGAGGCCAAGGATTTTGTAATATGGGTTAATTCCCTCATTAGTTATATTACAAAGATGTTGACAAGGAACATTTGTTTCATCCAAAGTCAATGTCCAATTGACCTCAGTTGGTGATTCCTGTTGCCCGTACAATTCCTTTAATCCCTTGTATGATGGTTAAACCATATGAGGAAGACTTTCCTACATTGGAGAGACGCACTGACAACAATAATAGGGTTATCTCTAACCTTTATATTCGTACATCTCACAAAACTAAGACATTCAATCCTGTTGGTGAAATTTTCAACTAACTGACTGATAATGCTTTAGCCCGAAATAAAATCCATTGAAGGATTGATTTCAAACTTGATGGGCTACATCAACAAATGCAGGCTACTCAACAACAAGTCAATATAGTTTCCTTACAGGTCTAATCCTTGTATAAATCACTAAAAGATCAAATGACCCAATTAGATGCGAATCTGCAACTATACATTGACACTCAATATTTTGGCCTTGACTTCACCATTAAAGAACAAGAACTCAGGAAGGTGAAAGAAGTCCTTCAACAAATGGAAGCTGACATACGGAAAGAACAGTTCAAGACTATTTATGGAGCTTATTCCACACCATTTCTAGTCATCCAAACTATTTATTCTCCTCTAACATATCCTAAAGCTGCTAATTATGAAAAGATATTCAAAATGAATTATCCCTTTATTAGCAGTATGTCCATCTTACCATAGCTAAATCCAAATCAACCAAATCCTCAAAACCCAAACTAGACAAATCCTTTGAGTCATTACCTTCATATACAACCTACCCTTGGTCAGAGGGTACACGAGAATAACATCACCAAGGTATATGATATTATTTACACCAGTGAATCGAGAAAGGCTCTTCTCATTGTGATTTCTAGGCTCGTGAAATATTTAACCGATAAGTCTTACTAGATCTGCATCGCAGATTTTCAGCCTATATGCTAGTTAAAGTGGTGTATAACATAGATCATCCATAAGAGATCAAGGATAAACAAAGATTGACTGTTGTATAAATTCCAGGTATGCTAGCCAAGATACAAACCCTTTTTCCGCAATGAGCATCAACTCTCAAGGCTTGCCTTTTTGAAATCTTATACTCTCAAATCTTTCCTTGTTTAACAATGACCTTAAATAGGATCTTTGATCTAAGACTTTCTGATATATAAGATATTTATGAAGAGGTAAGTGTAGAGAATACTTGTCTTTCTGTACGATCAGGACTACATTACTTGAGAAGGAAGAGTCTAAGGATAAATTATTTTTTTGAAATTTTTACAATTTGAAAGTTTTATTATCACTTTTTAAAATTTGAACTATAATTATAAAATTATTGAAATTTAATTTTTATAATTAAACATATTTTTATTTATAAACTAATTTACAGAGGTTAAAGATATGCTACAATATTATCAAGGCTAAAATATATTTAACCCTCCTTTGTTTTATCCCTTATTAGATTATGTCTCCCTCTATTCTAAAAATGGACTTATTACCAACTTTGACCACCAATCAAAGGAGTTTATAATTCAAAAACACTTTTTTACCCCTGCATTATGATAACATCACCACAACTGTATATGTTGCATTTTTTGAACAAAAATAGTGACTAAAATACATTAAACCCCCTATATTTTTGTGTTATTTCACTATGCCTCTATTTCAAAAATAAAAATTATTTTGATTATAAATTACATTTTGACCGTTAATAAATAAAAAAGGAAAATTACTAAAAATATTATTGTCTTAAGAATTGTACTTTATGATCGTTAATTTATGGAAAATTTTTAAAAAAGAAAATTTATTTATGAAACCCGACCTGATCCAACCCCCCGGTTGACCTACTCATGACCCAACTCATGGCCCGACCCGAGCAACCTGCCTAACCTTATGTTTTTAAAAAAAATTAAAAAACAATGTCGTTTTGTACCTTTCCATCGGGCCACGGGCAATCAGGGCCGGACGGGGCCATATTTGCCATCCATATCCCTTACTTGTTGGTTTTTATGATTTGTATTTATAGTTTTATGGAGCAAAAGGGAAACATAATAAAAATGGTGATATTTTATTTTATTATTGTTAATTATTTCTTTTTAATTTTATTTCATAAATAGTTTTTAAAAATTTTCCCATAAATTAACATTCATAAAGTACATTTGTGAAGACAAAGGTATTTTGAGTAATTTTTCTTTTTCTATTTATTAAAGGTTAAAATGTAATTCATGCTTAAAATAATTTTTATTTTTGAAATATAAGACATAATGAAATAAAGCAAAAAAATAGGAGTTTAATTGTATTTTAGTCATCAAAAACTAAAACGAAAACTTTGTCCAAAAAATACAACATATACAACTGTGATGATATCATCATAATATAGTGGTTAAAAAAATCTTTTTTAATTCTAAACTCCTTTTAACTAGTGATCAAAGAAGGTAATAAGTTCTTTTTTTCAAATAGAAAGGATATATCGTGCAGGGCATAAAACACAGATGGTAAGAATACATCAGAAAGTTTGAGATCTCATCAATTTTCTTAGTAATTAATTAAAAATATAGCGAAAGAGGAGATTTTTATCATTTCTTTTATTGTTAAAAAAATTCAGTGAAAACATAAGTTTTCAAATTTTATTCATTGTATGTAGAAGATACGGAGTTGTTCGATTAGAAATGCAGCTACAAAATCAAAGAAAGCAACTCCTATTGAAAAGGATTTATTTTCTCATATCCAAAAATATTAATTCAAATTTTTACTTTTTGAATTATTTTAATAAAATATTATTCTATTTCAATTGTGGATAGTAAAAAAAAAAGAAATAAATGATGAAGGCAATATGATTTTTTAACCAAAGTCTCTGTAGTTAAATGTAAATTAAAATTTTATTGTAACAAAACTTCATTATTAACGGAATTCTTGAACAAGAAAAAAGTCTAAGGATTTTTTTCATTTAATAGATTTCTCAAATATTTAGACTAATTTTCTCTAAAAAGATTAACTTTTAATTTAAGTTTTTAAAAATATCCTTTTAAGAAACAATTTAAAATTTTAAATAAAAAATATTGAATAAAAAGGGTCCTTTACCTTTTATTTTGATTTGATAATAACAAAATTGTTAATTATCAAAATTTAATTTTGCATGAAAAATAAATCAAAAATCAAGTGAATCAAGTTTTAAGTATTGAATTAAATTAAATAATATTATATTTAATTACTTAATATTAATTATTGATAATAATAAATTAGGATTTACGAGGATAACAATAACATTCAACAAGAATTCCGCTGACACGCGTAGTTTAGAGAAAATAGTCTTATTTACATCTACACATCTTTTCTTTTATGTCCTATATAGGACATAGCAATATAATTCAATTACAACATGAAACATGTTTAATCAGTTTAAAGTAGATTATTAGCCCAAACATGGGTGATTTGTTTATATTTTAAAGAGAGAAGTTAAATGCTCTAGCTCTTTGCCTTCACTTGACTACAAATACCAATTACTCAAATTGATCTAGGTCTATGTGCTTGGACCATCTTGACAATCTCACCACCAAAAATTCCACCATAATAACAAGTGGTACTAGCCACCGATTTTCATGAAAACGACATGTCTTCCGTTAATGATTTTTGACAAGGAGAAAATTAAAAGTCGGGAATATTTTCTAATTAGAAAGGAATAATGATTGCTTGATCAGCAAGTTGGAATTTCGACCGGAAATCTCAAAGAATATCAGATTTTTGGGGAAGCATACAAAAGCAGTGGTATGGACAACAATGCAGAAAGACTAGATCATACGGGTACCAACTAATTGCGGGTAAAAAGATAGAGAATATCCATGTAAGCCCTACTTCATTTGGTGTGAAAACTTTGAGTGTCAAGGTTTGCTACTTGGACAAGCAATTGTTGAAGCGCACACAACCAATCTTGTCACGTTCGGCCTTCACGTCTCTCGACAGGTCCAGCAAAAAAAAATTGAGTCCATGTTCTATTCAGATTTCAGAGTACTTTTCTGCAACATATGCTTTTAAAATAAAACTACCGATAAAAAAAGATTTTAAATGTTTAACTAATATTAAACTGTCGTAAAATCAGTAAAAAATTGTATAAAATTAAAAAAATTGTAATATGATTAAAAAAGATAGTCCTCATTTATCTAAGAATTTAAACTTTAATTAAAAAATAGATTGTTAAATAAAAATTAATTTTTTATTTTAGTTTGTGAAAGTTCATTTATTAATAAAAATTGACCGATTAATTAATAAATTTATCAGTTTTTAACAATAAGAGTTATTAAAATAAACTGAACCAAAAAATTAGATAATTCAACATTTTTATGGTTGAATTGGCCAAACTCATTTAATTTTTTAATCATTACATATATACATACATGGATTCTTTCTTTAGTAGATTTTTTATTAAATAGAAAGAAATTGAGCAAGTTATCATATTTGGGAAAAATAAGCTCTTTGGCATGCAATTTTCGAAAAAATTATTATGATATTTGAACTCAAATTTTGAAACATTTTGTTACTATTAATCAATTATTTTCGTAAGAAAATAATTAAAATTGAAGTTTAGGATATAAATATGCACGTCAGAATATCAACTAGCAAATTACTTGCACTTTCAAAACTAAAATCGTCTTATGATAAATGTTCTCAGAATAAACAACAAAATTACTAGAGCTTTGTATATGATTTTTAAACCTAGATTTCTACAATTATTCATATCTTAAAGCATTTCTTCACCACTCAGCCATCACTATGCCACCACGTGTCAGAATTCAACTAGGTCACTTAACATTAAATATTCCAAATAGGAGATTATGTGATCTTAAAGAATTCAATTTTCTTGTTACTAGTCAAGCAAAATTTGATTACAAGTCTAGAAAGTGTTTCCTATCCAAAAATAAAAACATACCATGAGGACTAACAAACTCTTGTTCTAACATCAAATGGTATTGATGCCTTTGTCACTGACTTGCTTCCTTAAAAATCAAGTGATGATTGGTTAAAAATAAAAATTACGTTTGATCTTTTATCATAATTCATTAATTTATCAAGTAATTAATTTTTATTTGACGATATATCTAATATATATTTAAAAGATAGCACTTGCACTATTTTAAGGGGAAAATAGTATCGTCGCACATATTCCCTCACCCCTCATTTTCAAATCCTATTAGATAATTATATAGGCCACTTATCACAGAATAACTTATTGATGAACACCAAAGGAAGAAAAGCTAAAAGTGAAGTACAAAAAACTCAATGAAGGCATCTGCATGCATTCTATCGCTTTTTTCGTAAAATAGTACCATTAAATATGAGTCATGTTGCATATATTAAAATTTTCTATCTGAGGTTTGCCAAATCAGTTTTTTAATGTGTGACCTAACAATATACCATGAGAAGATGTCATACCATAGTCTATAAGGAACTCCGTTAAATTCATAAGTTAATAACATGTAATGAAAAGATGCCTCGTCAATTCGTAAAATGTTTCCCAACTAAAGAATTGTGTATTTCTAACAATATTCTTAGAAAATACACTAGGATTTTTATAACAAACCATCACCAGAATCTCAATCAAGCTATATTTTTTGTATGTTTTATCGCAAAATATGTTTTTAGATATACATAGTCATTGATTGCACGAGAGAGCCAATAAAATAGTATGAAGTTACTTTGACCAAATGGTTTACATGGAAAGGAAAGAATGGACACTTGTAAAGGTTTTGGTTAGAAAAAATCAAGATAAATTCACTGTAAAGAATATATTGGGAGTAAATAATACAACTCCTTAAAAAGTTAACCAAAGATTAATAATAAAAGTAGTCCTCAATTTTAACCAACAAATCAATACGAGAATAAGAAACTTAATAACGAAAGAAACACTAAAATTTACGCTAAAAAACCATCTAGTATAGAGGGGAAAATTACAAGCGAAATCGACAAGCAAATCAACCAAATTCAAATAAGAATTTACAAAATTTAATCCCAAGCAATTAACCCTTACTCAAAACAATATCTCACCCCATAATCAGATAGACCTTATTATAGACAGTCTTTTAATCAAATAGACCTTATTGTAGACATTCTTGCTTTCGTAGAGACATTCTAGCTTTTAAATATCTTGAATTTCTTAAGAACTTCAAACTTTTCTTTAAATAAGAACACGTAATCATAATGGGAATAATCATCAATAAAAGTCAGAAAATATCTTGAATTGCTCATTGTAATTGTATAAGGTCCACAAATATCTATATGTATGAGATCTAACCAGCCAAAAGTATAAGTTGACCCATTTTTCTTTATTTTGGTCAACTTACCCCTGCAATAATCAACGGATGTTTCCAAATCATCAAAGTCTAAAATTGGGAGAATGTTTTCCTCAATCAATCTCCTAATTTTATCTCTCGAAATGTGGGCTAACCTTTTATGCTACAAAATATATAACTTATCCTTTATCAGGGGTCTCTTTCTAGTAACTTGTTCAGCAATATATGAAGAATCATACATCTCATGAGGGGCAAGACATATTCTATATAATCCATATGACAAGAATACATTACCAATATGTGTTACATTGAAGGATAACTGTACAATAGAAGCATCAATGGCAAAACTATATCCTTTTTTGTCCAAAAATGATATAGAGATCAAATTTCACCTAAAATATGGTATATAAAATGTGTCTTGTAAAGCAAGTACAAACACCGTATTAAGATTTAAACATAAATCCCCTACAAACATTACAATAACTTTTTCATTATTAACATCCATAAGGTTTTCCTCCTCTTTATTTGGCTTTCTCCTGCATATGAATCCTACATTGTGGAGGCAACATGATTAGAAACTCTGCTATCTAGCCACCAGGAACTTGATATGGCTATAACATGATTACATTCATAGATAGATCATACAAGCCAACGAGTTACCTGACAATTCCTGTTTTTCCTTCAAGGACTTATATTTTTGGAAATCGGACTTTTATGTCACTTCTTATGAAAAAAGCATATCATACTTTTAACATTTACAGGACCTTTAGCAATGCTGGGTTGACCAATTTGCACACGTGGAGAAAGTTTAGATTTCTTACCTTTAAACCTCTAAGGCTTTTCCTTTCCCTTAGTTGTCATATGAGTGTGTTCTTCAGCTTCTCCTCTTTAACAACACTTCGGGAAATCAAAGCATTGATGTCCTAAGACTTGTCCTTAGAATTGTACATTTTAACCAGAATACCAAACTCTGAAGGAAGTGTATTTAAAGCTTGGTGTACAATGCAGGCATCAGGAATGATGATTTTCAATGCCTTTCGCTTACTCTAGAGGGGCACCATCCTGATAATGTATTCCCTTACTCCCCCTTCTCCCGTATACCTTATGGAGAATAATTCCTTCATTAGGGGTAGTTATCTCTACATTCGATGATACCCTGTATATATGGGAGACATTGTTCAAGAATTCCTTTGCTATGTTTGTTTTTGAAAGTCTACTTAACAGATGATCTAGGATGGACATCTTTATTGTCCTAGGTTGTGTATGTATCCTTCTCAACCTCTGAGTTGAGAGATGTAGGGGAAGATGACCTATCTTTAACCATGGTCATGTTAATGTCTTTCATCTCTAATGTAAAGTTTACATCTTGTTTCCACTTCTTGAAATTGAAACCAGTTAAAGTTTTAATCATGATATTGTTATTGTTAATAGAAAAAGTGACTGCAAAATTGATTATATAATGATCAACACAAATGTAAGATAAGAGCGATATTTAACGCCATAAATAGCATCTGTATCGAATATCTCATCACACATATCATGAAACACTTGTGAATTGAATACATAATAAATGCATATAAGATCTTGACACAAAGGCAATCAGAGTACAGACCACTAACTCTTATAATACTACCATCTGGGTGACGTTTAAGCAATGGCTTCCTCCATTAAAAACCTTTAAGCACATCCCAAAATCTCATGTAAGGCCAATACTTGTAGGCAGAATAGCCAAACATAAGACCAGAGATATCCCCAAACATGCAAGTAGAACAATCCAAATACTAACTTGAAAGGTCACTGTGGTGATTGCGTTCTCATTAGTACTAAAATGGATCAACAAACACAAGGGATACACTTTTATGTCATTCTTACATTCTGTCTGGGCATATAATATATGATAATGTACCATCAATGAATTCAAATCCTTATGCACATTCTATTTATCACATATTAGTGCTAAAAACATCATCAATTAACTTTATTCGAGACTTTACTGCAAAAAAACTCAATCAGAATGATAATCATGCAATATTGAACAATAAACTTACCATATAAGATTCCAAAATTACATTTACCTCTTCCTTGTTGGTATTTGGGATTTTTCTTTCTCTTCCTTGTTGATTTTCTTTTTGCAATTTTGGAATGTACACAAAAATCTCCTATAATGTCAAGAACTTGGTTTGCAGCTAATGGAGAATCATAGTCCTCTGCTGCCAAATCTGAATTGCTTTCCCGATGGAAATGTTTTGCATTCTAAGAGATGATAACCTCAGTCCCCTAACTTGCCACATAGTTGTCATTGGAGTTTACCATTTTTTTTCTGTGCTTCATATTCCATCCTAGTCTTCAAATTCTCATCTTACCTAACGGTTGCTAATGGAGTCAATAGGTTGACCCAATCCAGCTAACAATGCCCCAAATATTGTGAGGTGGAAGTGATCCACTCCACTATCCAGACTCTCCACATTTAATGCATTAGAGTTGTCCATAACAACCTGTTCTACATTTTCAAGTTGATTTGGAGATGCTTTAGCATTAAAATTTTTAGTTATCTCAATATGGTCTAAAGGAGTCTTTAATTGAGCACAATCAATTTGACAATAACTTTGAACAAGCTTTTAAATGTGGAAAGTTCCGAGTTTTCATGACGTCTTTTATGAAAGTTGATCTATCGGATGTCATTAACCTCTTTCTTTAACTTTCTTAACGAGTGAACCTCTTAACAGGTCAAATAATCTAAATATTCATGTCTTACTTAAGCAGAAGCAGAAGACTTTAACCTCATATATATAGCATCCATATCAGGTCTCCTTATCACAGGCTCAATGTATGTCTGTTTCACACTAATTAGGTTCCATTTTTTTCGCTAGACTTCAACCCATTAAATTAGATCTTTTATTGGGCTACTTTATTATCTTTAACTAGATCAAATTTGATTCACTTAATTGTAAATTTATTAAAATTTCAATTAATTGTTGCCCAGCTTTAGGAAAATTACTAAGAAGGATTCCACCCGAGTTGACACAGCTCACTTTTCTTGCATGCTTCAACATCTTGTATTGTCAGCTAGAAGGTCCTTTACCACAAGGCAATCAGTTTGACACAGTTGAAACCAGCTCGTACATAGGAAATTCAGGATTGTTTTGGCGTCCATTGTCAAAAAGATGCGAAGATTCCAAGACCGAATCTCCAACATTTGAGGAAGAAGAAAAGGGGCCTTCCTTTCCATTAAGTGTAAGTGGAATGATTATTCTGATAGGATATGCGAGTGGTTTTGTAGTTGGAATTGTGATTGGAAACAAATTCACCGCATGGAAGTATCATTGGTTCGACAAGAATTGAAGACGGAGACGGAGTCAGAGGCCATAATTCCATAATGTGATAATATAGTGAAAAGGGATCAAGAAAGGAAGGTTCTGTTTGGTTACACTCCACTTTCTCTGTTCAAGTCAAAGAGCAATTCTGACGAGTCAAGGATCTTCTATGTTGGAAGTTCAATTTAATTTATTTTAAAATTGTTAAAATTATAGAGTTCGAATCGTATTTTTGCAAAAATATTTAAATTAAAAAAGAATTTTTACCGTATAAATTAATATTTATAAAATAATTAATAATAAGTGTTTGTATGTAAGTGTTATTATTGCTATTATACAAAATATCCCATAATCTTTGAAATTATTACTATTATTATTATTCCAAAAATAGATTGATTTAAACTTCTAAAAATATTCCATAATCTTCGAAATAAGTGTTGGCTTCATTTAATGAGTAGGAAGACATTGACTATAAGACTGCTAAAGACGGAGAAAAAAAGCCGTTTATATTTTAAAGTCGTTTAAAGAAATGAAGAGTAGTTTCAAAAGTCAAGACATTCAGTTCACCAGAATTCTTTGTATGATCAAATGCGTGAGGAGGATGTCCTTTTGACTCTATAAATTTAATTTGTTTGGTGCTACTGCATTGCTTTTATCTTACACTTTATATCTGTTGAAATAAATGAAGGAAACAGACAGGCAAAGAAATTTCTTCTCTTTTTTCATCCTTGTTATGAATTTTAATTGCAGAACTCCTTTCCTTTCTCCCTCCCTGATAGTGAATCAGTTTCCCGCTCTTCAGAATTCCTTTCTCTTTAATACAATCTTAACTTTTAAATTTCTGCAATATTTCTCGAGGATCTTCATCATCGTCCCCTAGTCCTTCATGGATGTGGTAATGGATGACATGGTAACCTTTCCTCCATTGGAGGAGAGTATGGCAACAAGAAAAGTCAAAAACAAAGAAATAGTACAAAACCCTCATAATGAAACTCAAGATTCTGCTCAATAGCTAGGAGCCTCAAAAAACCATGATTAGCTGCAAGAAGCCCCAAAGGTACCTGTGCTCTCCTTCAAGAATAGTCTGTTGCAACACCACTAGTACACAAAGAAACAGATCAAGCTATTACTCGGCGATGTTGTGCGTTCACATAATGGTTCAAGACCTACAATAACGTTTGCCGAAAGGATACACCAACAGATAGAAGAAAATATGGCAACCACGTTGATTGCTAGGCCACTGGGGAGGAACATAAGCTACAAGGTGCTATACAATCGTTTGATCTCGCTATGGCATCCTACGGGGGATATAAAAATAATTGATATGTCAGATGGTTTTTATCTACTAAAGCTAGCAAATCAGGATGACTATAACAAAGCGCTATTATAGGGACCATGGACAATCTTAGGCCACTACATCAGAGTATTTCCATGGCACTGAGATTTCGACACGAAAGATGACCACATTGAGTCAGTGGCCTCGTGGATTCGCATTCCAGGATTACCTACACAGTACTACCACGAAGACCTATTGAAGGAAATTACCAACCATATAGGTAACTATATAAGGGCAGATGAACACACGTATCCTACAAGAACGGGGGTTGTTTGCCCGAATGGCTTTGAGGTTGGATCTGAGGAAACCCCTCACCCTCACAGTTATGGTAGATAAAAAGACACCCTATCACATATGAAGATTTACACCATATTTGTTTTAAATGTGCTTGGTATGGGCATTCACAAGGAGAGTGTAAAATGATGACGGATCATGAAATCAGTAAACAGAACCAGCCGGCGGCCAGAGAGTCAATGCCGGGCTCTAGCTCCTCCGATCAGCCAACAAAGGCGGATTCTGTCAATGGCATAGTGTAGTCTAACGGTCTGTAGAAAACACAGCCTATTTTTCAGCAACCAAACAGTCAAGAATCGCAAAAATTGCTCCCTAATCATAGTATGGATTATTCCTTACCAGGACCCTGGCTTGTGGCACAAAAGAAAGGTAACTGCCAGTCACGAGGTCAAATCCCTCCAACAACCCAGGAATTAATTACGCCACAAAGTAAGGAAACTCCAGCCAACCCTTTTGTAAGCGTGTCGAAGTTTAATGTTCTCACCGAACAGGCCGAAGGTTCATTCAGTTTTGATTCTGCAGAGCAGCCCTACACTTTCCATTCGGGCCGGCCCAAGGACAAGGCCAAACAGGCTAAAGGCCCATCTTCTAGAGGCAAAAGAAAGCCTGCGGGTCATGCAACATCCCAAATTTGGGTCAAAAAAACTTCCCCAACCCAATTCTATTATCTCACTCTCACCACAACAGAAGAAACATTAAACCAAGTCACAACACAGGGTACATATGCAAACAGTCGTCTTCACGACATGGTAACAACACAAGCAAACACCTCAACGTCCTCTCCCCATGATCAACCGGGATCCTCACATATTGCCGTAATAATTCCATACCCAGCTCAAGCACATGCAGCTCCAATTATTGATCATGACCTAGCTGAAGCCATGAAAGACATACCCAGCAGGATGCCAGACTTTAGAGGTTTTCATATAAACAAGAGGACAACTGTAAGGATTAAATGTACCAAAGATCAACCCCTAGAGTTAGCTGAAGCTTCTTCTACAATGGCAGAGGATACAGGGATGAGGGATTCGACAGATACGCTACAAATCTCTCATGCGGAAGGCAATGAGCCGCCTGACAGAGCTATAGGTTGACAGCCATCACAGGTAAGTCCTGAAACACAAAAACATACTTTTTAAACGGATATACAACTAATAACATGGAATTGTCAAGGAATTAGCAATAATCAAACATTGTTCACTTTAACATCTTTAGTCAAACTGTACAAAATCAACCTTATAGTTCTTGTTGAACCTCGAACTAGTGGAACAAACGCGGATAAAATTATAAACAAGATAGGGTTGGGTTTTAATAATTCGTTTAGGATTGAGGCGCAAAATTTTTCAGGTGGAATATGGGTTATTTGGCAAGATGTCTTTGATATTAGCATAATTTCTTTTGATTGGCAATATATACATCTACATTTTACCTTTAAGAACTCTAGAAATTTCTACCTTACTGCAGTCTCTGGAAGTCCCAACCCTCACTATAGGAGGGAATTATGGGATCAACTAACAAATATTTCAGATCAAACACGGGGCCCTTGGATATGTTTGGGTGACTTCAATTCGTATCTCGGGCCACAAGATAAGATTGGAGGAAAAACTTCAACAGGTTGCAAGTACTTCAATGTATGGGTAGAGCATTCACACTTGTTTGATATGAGGTTCAAGGGATCTCACTTCACATGGGCTAGGGGTCGCTGTCACGAGAGAATTAATTCGGCCCTCACTAACGATGAGTTCCTTGGTCTCTTTCAGAACTCAAGAAATGTGCACCTTTCGAGAATATCTTCAGATCATTCACCATTATTAATCTCTCTTGAGCTGAAAAATTACCAACAAGTGGAGAGGTGTTTCTTCAGGTATCTTAGTGTCTGGGAAACGCATGATAAATGGCAGGAATGGCTTCACCAAAACTGGCAAGTCAGCTATACTTTAGATGGGGCCATAACTGATTTACAAAAGAAGCTCGATTCATAGAAATATGACATATTCGGTAATATCTATAAGAGGAAGAAACATGTACTAGCAAGGCTACAAGGGTTGCAAAAGGTCTTGGCAGAATCACCATCATCTTATATCAGGAATTTGGAAGGAAAATTGAGGCTGGAATTGGAAAGAACGGTTACTTAAGAAGGACTACTTACATCTCAAAACAAAAGAACAGCCTGGATAAAAAGTGGAGATCGGAATACTGCTTTGCTTCATTCGAAGCATAAAGGCAAAAGAAAGAGATGTCAAACGAAGGCCATTCAACTTGAGGATTCATCCTGGTGTACAGATAGCAAGACGATAGATATGGAAGTCTCAAGCTACTATACGAATATATTTAAAGCTCAAGGAAATGGTGCTGGACTGACTGCATAACCATACTATGTCAAGAACAAATTCATGGAGCTGTTAAGCACTACTATGGCATCCTTAGGCAGACCAATCGACGAAAAAGAGATTAGAACAGCTACTTTCAATATGGATCCGTCTAAACCATATGGTCCTGAAGGGTATTCAGTCGGTTTCTATCAAAATAATTGGGGGACCATTGGGAATACAGTTTGCAGCATGGTTAAAGACGTCTTTGATTCAGGTACGATGGAGGAGTCTTTGAATGCTGGAATGATAACTCTCATACCAAAGACTCCTAAACCTGAGAGACTGAAGCACTTCTACACTATCAGTCTTATCAACATCAGCGCAAAAATCGTGTCTAAAGTCATCGCAAATCGGCTAAAGATTGCAATGCCAACTCTAGTGATGGCCAACCAATCTAGTTTTGTAAAGGGGAGGCATATTACAGAGAATGTCATTTCTGCCCAGGAAGCGATACATACCATGAGGACAAGAAAGGGTTAAAAATGTTGGATGGTAGTGAAAATCGATCTAACGAAGGCTTTCGATAGGATAGAGTGGAGTTTTATATTGGACACCCTTTTGGATGCAAAGATTCCATCATATCTCACAGACGTTATCATGAGCACATTGAACACCAGCAGCATGCAAATTGTACGGGATGGTGTACGAGGCAAATATTTTAAGCCCACGAGAGGAGTACGACAAACAGACCCAGTCTCACCTTACATATTCGTCTTGTGTATGGAACGACTGTCACAAGCAATTCACGACTTGACAGGCAAAGGGTTATGGAAACCGCTCTTCTTTGGCAGACAGAAATTTCCCCTGACGCATTTGTTATTCGCCGACGATTTGCTTCTGTTTGGGGAGGCAAGTGAAAGGCAGGCCTTACTTATTCGGGATACTCTAAAGGATTTCTCTATGCCTTCAGGACAACTAGTCAACAAACAAAATTCTGTTTTATATACTTCGCCTAACACCCAAGCCGAAGTGGCACAAAAGATCCGCGACACTCTCAACATCATCATGGTGTATAATTTGGGATCCTACCTTGGGGTTCCAATTATTCATGGGCGGATTCTGAAAAATACCTATGAAAGCACAATCTTAAAGGTGCGAAAGTTGGTAAACAGGTGGAACCCTAAAAGAATTTCAATGGCTGGACGATTAACCCTATGTAAGTCAATACTTGGTGCAATACCGCTTTATCAAATGCAGTCTACAATGTTTCCTAAAGGTTCCTGTAACGAAATGGACAAAATTATGAGGAACTTTTTATGGGGAGGGATGAGCAATGAAAAAAAGCCATCACTTGTTAAATGGGATAATATTTGTCAGCCAAAGAGAAGAGGTGGTCTCGGGTTAAGGAGAATGCACGATATAAATATAACTATTTCTCTAAAACTGACTTGGGATCTCATCTCGGACAGTTCTAAGCTTCGGAAGGATATATTTCTTTCAAAATAAAATCTCAAGCAGAAGAACTTGCTCCATGGAGATTTGCATCAGAAGGGCTCCCACCTATGGCGACATTTACAAAAGAATCTCCAATTCATACGACAGAGTGTAAGTTGGGTTCTAGGCGATGGAAATAAAGTATCGTTCTGGAACGACATCTGGACACCCTCTAATCTCTCACTTCTACCTTATGCTTTGCAATCTTTAAATTCTTTAGAGCTCAAAAAATCTGTTAATCACTATGTTCTTCCCTCAGGAAATTGGAACTCGGACGCCCTATCCATGCTTCTCCCATCTGAGAAAATAGATGAGATCAGAGCAACGCTGCCCCCTACACCCACATCTGGACCGGATAGAGTAGCATGGAAATGGACAACTAAAGGCAGCTTTTCTTGTGTTTCTGCTTACGAAGGCTACTTTCAAGGAAATTGGGCTCCAATGGACAAAGGGTGGACTCTAATCTGGTCCATGAAATTACAAGAGAAGGTCAAGGTGTTTCTGTGGAAAGCAGCTAAGGAGATTCTTTGGACAAACGCAGAAAGGGAGAGAAGACATATCTCTAGCTCCTCTATTTGTTCCTACTGTGGGCAAAGGGAGGGATTGTCAAAGAAGCAGGCTGATATGGAATATGATAAACAAATCACTGCCTCAGAGTTTTTGGGTCCAAAACTCGTGTAAAGCATGGATTTTCACTAATGTAACTCATCCTATTTTGCAGGGTTTCACTGGATGGGATAGCTGGTTCACGATTGCGTGTTGGAAAATATGGTATGCATGGAATTCAGAAATCTTCCAGGAGCATTCAATAAGTGAACGTGAGATCTATATGTCCATTTGTGCATCAGTGCGAGAAATAGAAATAACATTCGAAAAGGAAACAGCGCAGCAGAAGAGTTCAATCTCAACAAACACATATTTGAGGACAATGATGAGCGCATCACCAACATCTCAGCATCCAGCAACAGCTAGGGCTCAACAACAGAATACTACACTTAAGCAAGAAAGGGAAGCAGCATAACAACAGGGTTCAAACACAACAAACTCACATTCAACAGAAATGGTGGACACATCACCAACAACTCAACATCAACCAACAGTCGAAGCCCAACAACAGAGCACATTGCTCAACCATGAGAGACTAATTTCAGTGAACAATGGCGTACATGGGGCAGCCAACAGACAGCAGACAGCACAGGAAGCTTCATTCAGGTTCAACTGCGATGGGGTGGTGACCAAGGACAGTGGACGAGCAACAGTCGACGGTTTCATCACCAACCCCATTGGAGACTGGGTTCCTGGGTTCACAAAGAAGATCGGCATATGTTCCCCTTGCCAATCTGAGTTATGGTCAATCACTTTGGGGCTAAACTTGGCAAGGGAACATGGAATCAAAAGGTTGCAGGTTTTGTCATATTGTAAGGAGGCGATTACGCTACTCAACAAGGAACCAGACAACTCCCCTACCCCTTCCTTTGTTACATGCATTCGACAACAAAAAACAACCTGGGAGAGGATATCTTTCGACTATATTCCTAGATCCCACAATGCTCAAGCAAACAATCTAGCCAAATCGGGACTCGGAAATAGCACTTTTGTTATGGTTACGATGAATCGAAGGACGGATACCTTACCTGGGATGATGGGTCTTAGCTCCGACTTGGGTATCTCATCTGCGGATCTTAGCTCAACGCACGGGAGAAATCCGGCAAACTCCGTCAAGTAGTTCATCAACAACCCTATCTTTGCTCATGGACCAGGCCAAATGTCTACCGATCTACATCTATCGATTCATCCGGAGGGTCTGACCATGGCTGATGACGAAGCCTCGAATTTTTCACAATATACTCGAGACTGCCAATTTCAAAGACAGTATTCAAGATCAGAAGTGTTTTTTGAGCTAAGTCCCACTTTGCTGCATCGTTTTCATCTACCCCATTAAGGGGCAGAAATGTCTTTCCACCGGTGTTTCAAACACGTTCATTTGTATTTGAAAAAAAATGGAAGCCAACCTCATTGATATAATATCTATAAAATATGTAGAGAGAACTCTACAATTTTTATAAAGAGAGTTAAGCAAGAAGTATAAGTTCTTTTGGACTTAAGCTTATTATAATAAGTTTTAAATATTTTAGTAATTTAATTAAAACATGTTAAATTTTGTAAGATTAAACCCAAATAAATTGAGCATATATAAGTCCAAATTAAATTCTATATTCTAAAACCAATTAGTAGTAGAAGGAGTAACTCACTAGGCTTATATGTATGTTTAAAGTCATATATTCTTTTCATATCGGATAAACTCTCACTTATATTTTAACACGTCTCTCTCATTTGTGGGCTAATTTATGGCCCAACATATGACATAATCTATCGTGTCGAGGTTATGATGACTAACTTGATAGTAAACTACTATGATACTGTGTTAAATTTTGCAAGATTGAGTCCAAATAAAGGAAGCACCTATAAGTTCAAATGAGATTTAATCATAAAACTAATTGATGATAGGAAAAGTAACTCACTAGGCTTATATGTATACGAGACATCGAAGTATATGGAATCCTTCCTGCTATCGTGTTTTGTGATAGGTCCAACGATTCAAGTTTTGTCCTGCCTCCAAATTTTGATGAAATGCTGCCAGAAAATTTGTTATTTGAAAAGTTAAGCACTTTAACCATCTTAAGATGCCCGATTGAAGAGGTAGTTCACCTTGAAATTCATTGCTTGAGAGGTCAATGGCCACAAAGGCATTTAGGATCTGGGAAAATTTCAAGTAGAGGCCTTTGTTTGCAAGAATTATTCCATACACTTAGTCAATGGCAAATATCCTTTCCTTAGACATTATATATTGGATTGGTAGTATATATGCCCACTGATCACTACCGAAAGCTTTCATGTTGTTTAAGCTCTGAAAGAACTCAGACGATAAGTTGCCTGTAAAGTTGTTGTTTGAGAGATCCAGATTCTGTAACTTTGGAAACCTGAACTCCTCCAAAAAGACTGATTTTCCCGCAATGTCAGGATCTGTAATCTAGGAAGAACTCCTAACCAAGACGGAAAGCTGTCACTGAAGTGATTTTCACTAAGATCAAGGCCCTCCAGCATTTTAAAATCAGCCAGTGATCTTGGTAGCCCACCTTCTGATCTGTTGCGAATTAGATCAACAAGCCTCAGCCTACTTCCCTTGCTAAATGTTTTAGGAATTTCACCTTGCACGAGTTGTTGGCTAGCATCAGTACGAGTAGAGAATCACTGAAATTACCCAGACATTGTGGGATGGTGCCACTCAAGTTGTTGAAAGACAACGATGAAAAGCTCATAATGCAAATTACCAAACTATTGATTTATGCCATATAGCCAATTGTTTTCGTTATTGTTTAGCGACAAAATATTTAAAGGTTGTTTTTTATCTTGTACGTGTTTAGATGTATGTGATAAAGTCTATGGAATAGTTGTAAATTGCAAATGAAATTAATGAGATTTCTATTGCATTTATGTATCATTCCTAAATGTTCATAGTTATAGTTCTATTATAATTGGACATTAATAGAATATAAAAAGACTAGCACTTATTTTGTATTTTCTCATGAAGGAAGTGGTCAATCTCATAAGCTAAAGTATAGAGATACTTAAACAAACGTGTAGGTGTTTGTTAGAGAATAAGTTCACTGAACAAACTCGACATGAGAAATCTATTTGGAACATTACTTGTATGTATATGGAATCTCATTGTGATGATTGTATAAGTGAACATTTGACTTGAGGTCATCAAAGTTATCTTGTATGGGAATTGCTATGTTTTGATACTACTTATAATACATTTAATGATAGGCCGTTTAATCGGTAGTCATTGGATGTAGCATAAACTATATGGAGGTAGTTGAGTGATCAAGATAGGATTCATCACCCTAAAGTAATTAGGGAGAATGTTCCGTTGTTCTCGATTAATATTAATTCGGGAATCCTTGGCCAAGGTGGAGTGACATTTGTAAATAGTTTATAAATGTCATTAATTGAATGGATATCTAATGGTGAAGAACTAATATGATTATACTCAAAATATAGCAGACATTAATTTCATGTTCTATGTCTAATCAGAACATTGTATGATGGAAGGATTGAATTATACGAAAAATCATGCAGAAAAACGTTAGTCAAAACCAATTTGACATTCCTAAATATTTTAGTAGTCATGACACGTTGCTACATATCAATCTTGATATATGATTATAAAATTTTTAATTGGAGAATTAAAGATAAATGAATTTATCTAATTCTAATTTTGAATTAGAATTAGAATTATAATTATAATTTATGATTATTTCCAAACATATTTGAGAATCTAATGAGTTTCACATATAGAATGAGTTGAAGAGAACGAAGTTAATTTAATCAAGTTGGAGTTGATTGTAAAGTTTAAGAAACTTTATGATTAAATATGAGATATTTAATAAATAATTATCAATATGAGAAATTGAATCTTATATGGGCACAATTGATATTTAATTAGAATTATTTGATTAAAATTTAATTACAATTAAATTACTAAAACATCCAAAACTTATTATAAATAGGCTTACTGTATGAAGGTAGCACTTCTTGCTTAATCCTCTCTATACAAAATTCTCTCGCCTCATTCTGTAGATACCGTTAGAGGTCGGACATTTGTACGGCTATAGTGGTTGAGACAGATCAGTTTAAGAAACGGTTCGAAAGATACAACAAGATAAAAATCTAGCTTCCGAATAAGATACGAATTAGATTTTCGCTTTATTACGATTTGTGTTAATCATTTTGTCAAATTAAAAAGATCTTGATTTTCGAGAAACTAAAAGTTACGAAAAAGTTTCATAAATTTTTTGCTGCGGTTGGGATCGGATTTTGACCCGAATTCTTAACAATGATATCAGAGTTGGATTTTAATTCTATAATTTGATTAAATCATATATGATTGTTATTGATCAAAAATTTGGAATTGAAAAAATCAGATCAGATCTGATTCTTCGTAAATCCTAGAATTGTTCGGGAATTTTGGAAATTTGTTAATCTCCTTTATTATGGTTATTGCGTTTTTTGGAAATTGTTTTCGCATCTGTTGTTTGCATTTGGCCCTGAAAATTGATTCTGCGTACGGTTTGAACCCTTAGAACTAGTTTATGAAATTCGGTTTAATGAAATCTGAAAAAGTCAAATTTAAATACTCGAAACCAAAACTCAAATTCTAGAAAACAACTACTGGAAATTGAGTAAGGTTTGTATGCGTCCTAAAAACGTGCCCTTTATTTGCGTGGTCGTGTTTTGTGTTTGGGTTTTGCTCGAGTCTTACGCTTTGTTTGATTACTGTCTCTTGAGTGCGGAGACGGTAGAGATGGAACATAACAAAAATTGGAGACGGTAAAGTATTTAATTGTGATTGACAAAACAGAAAAAATTGTCTTCGTCTCGAGGACAGAAATGTGATTGGTTGTAGTGGACAGAACATAAAAACAGTATTAATGACGAAAATGCCCCTACAGTATAACATGCTTTGAAATATGTAATTCGTTGATTAATTTATAATTTTATCAATATTTAGTTTAAGTGTATTTATAATTTTTTGATTACGATGAGATAATTATTATATAATTAATTACATTATTATTATTACTTAATTAATGACATTATATTTAATTAAAATATTATTATTAATTAAAATATAACTATTCATTAATTAAATAAAAATATTTTAATTAAAGAATTAATTAAATACAATTATTAAAATATTGTAAACAATTAATTAGTTACAAAATAATTAATTAAATTAATACTATTAATTAATAACATTACATTATATTTAATTAAAATTATTATTATTAATTAATTAATAACATAATTAATTATATTATTATTATTACTTAATTAATTACATTATATTTAAATAAAATATTATTATTAATTAAAATATAACTAATTAAAATATAATTATTCATTAATTAAAATATAATTATTCAGTAATTAAAATATTGTAATTAATTAATTCATTAAAATATAAATATTAATTAAAATATTATAATTAATTAATTAATTACAATATAATTAATTAAATTATTATTATTACTAATTACATTAAATTTAATTAAAATATTATTATTAATTAAAATCTAACTATTCATTAATTAAAATATTAATTAATTAAAATACTATTATTTCTTAATAAAAATATTTTAATTAAAGAATTAATTAAAATATAATTATTAAAATATAATAAGTAATTAATTAATTACAATATAATTAATTAAATTAATATTATTTATTAATAACATTACAGTATATTTAATTAAAATAATATCACCAATTAATTAAAATTATTATTATTTATTTATTTATTAAATTATTATTACTTAATCAATTAGATTATATTTAAATAAAATATTATTTTTAATTAAGCTATAACAAATTAAAATATAATTATTCATTAATTAAAATATTGTAATTAATTAATTAAAATATTATAATTGATTAAGTAATTATAATTATTTAAATTATGATTATTATTTAATTACATTATATTATATTTAATTAAAATATAATTATACATTAATTTAAATATTATAATTAATTATAATATAATTAATTAAATTATTATTATTAAATTTTAAAGGAAGGTATTTTTGAGATTCACCAAAATCTACTGTTCCTCATTTCTGTGCCACAATTACGAAGATCACAAGTTGAGAAACAGAATTTGTGTCCTGTCATCTGTCTTCGTCGGAGACACTAACCTATCACTGCGTTAGAGAAGGCTTGATGGTTATGTTTTGTTGCTAGAGAAATCCAGAAAACCCAGATCTCACAGGAAGGCAAAACTAAAAATCAATGATTTGTTGGTTGTTGCGATTTTTGTGTTGCTTGCGTTTGTGTGGTTGATTATGAAAAATCGAATACGCATCTGCTCCCTGTTATGTTTGCGTTTGCGTTGCTGCTTTGGGTTTCCGATTTCTGGAACGAAGTTTTTGCAAGTTTCTGTGTCTGCTCCTTGTTGTCTGTGTTTTTTGCCCCTTTTCTCTGCGTTTGTCTAAAAAAAAAAAAATCACCAGTTCGCCGCTGGTGATGACTTCATACCAGGAGTGTCGCCACTGGTGAAGCCTGGAGAGGGTTTTTGAAACCCATGCGTGGAAGCATACGGCATGAGGAGGCGACGATAGACACTAACAGCGACGTGAGACGTCACCGGTCATGGCGACACAGAGGAAGCGTCCAGTGATAGCTGTGAAGCGGTCGGAGAAAGGTGGCTTCGCCTGGGCGTCGTGGCTGGCGGCATGGAGGCACTGTGGAGAAGGAGAAAGCAAGACGTGCGGGAGGCGAAAAATTCCACAAACCTAGTTTTGGAAAACCACTGGGCCCGTGGGCTTGGAGGGCATTCTGCTGGAGCGTGTAGCCGCCAAGCCCAATCACTCCCAAGCAAATTTTTTTAGAAAAATTTTTAAAAGCCTTCTTTTAATTAAATTGGTTTAATTAAAATTATGTGGTTTTTAAGTAGTTTCAAATTCTAATAAGTTTGAAAAGGTTTTCCTTTTTTCAATTGTTTGAAATTTATTTTCAAAGGGTTAATTTGATTAAGGTAATTGTTTTTCTTAATTTGATTAAGATTAATAATTATATTGATTCTTAATTAATTTTAGAAAAGTGGTTTCTAAAATTATAATTAATTAGTTTCAATTTGATTGAAATTAATTAATTAGATTCCTTTAAATTAAAATTTTTTTCTTACACAATTAATAAATGTGTTTCTTAATTAAATTTATTTGTTTCAATTTGATTGAGCTAAATTAAATTTATGATTTTATTTGTTTAGAGAATTATTATTTAATTTATTTAGAAATTGTTTCTTTATTTATGAATAATAAGTTTCTTGATTTTTAGAAAAAATATTTTTCTTGATTAAAATTTGAAAGGTGTTTTCATTTATTAATTAAGAAAAATATGCTTTCTTTAATATTTTGAAATTTTGTTTTCTAACTTATTAAAGAAAGATTTTCTAACTAGTTAAGAGATAAATCTCTAAATAAATAATATATAATGATTTTCTTAATTACATTTAAAAGTGTTTTATTTAATTTTGAAAGTAGTTTTTCTTAACATTAGAAAATAGTTTTCCAATTAAGGAAATGATAATTTCTAATTACTATTTTCTAATGAGATTATAAATAAAATTTTTAATTGGATTATAATATGTTACTTATATAATTTTGAAAAGTAGTTTTACTCAATTATAATAAGTAAAATAATTTATCGAAAATTGTTTTCAATTAAATATGATTAAAGGAGTCAAGATAATTGGAAATAGTTTCCTATTGAATTTGAAAATTGTTTCTAATCAAAATAAATTTCTATTTTGGAATAGGAACTTAATTTATGTAAGAATCAATGGTTTTAATCTAATTTAATTTTTTTAAGGAGCTGGAAATATTATTTTAGATTATGAAGATCAATAAATATAATCAAACGAAGCTTGATATTTTATACATATAATTTGATTATGGGTGTATAAGTTGCATGCTTTATTTATATGGTTGATGTATATATTAGATGTATGTTAAATTATATGTTTTATATATGTGATATTTCCATGCAATTTTGTGATTCATGAGACAAATGAAATTAAAATCTCTCGTTCAAATATTAAGTACAAGTTGAGAAAGTGATTGTTGTCTTCTATTATTATAAGAATAAACCAGAGTTCTATTTATTGTAGGCTTGTTAAGCAAATTCAAGGATGCTTTAACCTGAATATGTTTAGTCTTATGATAATAGATTCTACTTAACTAAATTTGTGTGATTTAGATGAACAAACTCATGATCACATGAATTTAGGGGTAGGGTTAGGGACAACATATTAGATATGTTTTGGAAAGAGTTGTCACCTAACGAATTTAAGCGTCATATGAGATGTGATTAATAAAGTTGTTTTCTACCTGATTTAGGTCTAGTAGGTTTATTGAACAAACTCAAGATCAACTATATTTGATAGAGATCTTAACCTATTAGAAAAAATAGAGTAATCTTTTTGGATAATAGTGAGGGTTATTATTTTGAATAAAATAGTAGGAGTGGCCAAATGTATAATTAAAGTACTAATTTGATTTGGTAGTCATGACATATAATTAATTTCTTGTTTCTCTTACATTTATGTTTTGTTCTTAGTGGAATTTATCTTATTTAGTATAGTTGATATTAAGTTAGTGAGCCCAAGTTCTTGGACATAAGATATGTTTGAGAAGAGTTCTCAAAAGTTAGAAAATTTTGTGTCCATTATGTTATTATATTATAATCCTTGTTGAGGATTCGATGACAAAGTTTTAGAGATATGTCAAAATCATATAGATGACGAAATGTATTGACATTTTAAGTTGACTACTGTCTCATAAACTTTGAAGACAACATGTAAGATGTTAGCACATCATAGCAAGATGCAAGAGGTTGCATTGAGTAGCGCTAAAAGATATAATACCTTATTAGAATTGTTCCATTTAATTTAGCCTACTTAAAGCATGATTGATGACTATAATTAAAGGCTTTGCCATAGTATCATAATAGTTGTCATAAGAAGAAAAATGATTGCTTGACTTTTCTTGCCCATACGAGATAAGATAGAGATCATATATATTTCTAATTCATGCTTTCGAGTATATGATACTAAATTTAGATTCAACATTATTGTAATGTTCAATGTATGACTAGAAATAGATTGTTAAATGAAAGTAGTTAATAGAATTTTATACAAATATTTTTTATATGTTGGATCAAAGGAAACTTATGCTTAACATCAGTGGCAAGAATGAAAAGTTGGATAACCTAAATTATCCTTTTATGCCATATTGGTTAAATCAACATAACGAGAGTCATAAAGTTATATACTAGAATATATGTATCCTTTTTATTATGAATCATATGAAACTTATGAAATTTGTCAAGTTGAAGAATAACCAAATCAATCTTTGGTGAAAGGATGATGATGGTATTAAATTGTTAAATTATATATATAATGTATTGGATAGAATAACAATTCATAAAAAGGGTAATACTTATATTTCATTAGATTGCTAAAGACTTTATGTAATATAGTTATATGTATTAAATGAAATTATTTAAAATTTTGAAAAGTTCAAATTGTTTAAATCTAAGTAGAAATTAAGCATTGAGCATGCTGAAGCACTTCAATGAGATCATTTTGGTGAGTTTTAAATTTTCGGTTATCTATAGGGAATGAAATTCTTTGGTGAATACCTTCATAACTAAATTCATAAGAGTATAGATTTACGTAAGGAGGAAAATACAATATGAAATGTTGTAGGATGCAATATTATTTCTTCTATAGCGATGCCTAGTACGATAACTTACCTTCAATAGTTCCAATTAAATTAATTAGCAAGATTTTATATTAGATATGAAATGCTAGGTCTTTGAAAGAGTCAAAGTTAATGATTTAAGAATGTGATGCTTAGTTAAAGCATACATAATCCATTAAGTTAAGAACTAAATTGGATAATAAAAGGTTATGAGATATCCAAAAGATTTGATATAATTATACTAATTTATTGAACAAATTATTTGATTCAATATATACTTATAGGAGAATGGTTCTCAAGATAAGTAGTGGGAGTAAGAAGGAATTTGAAATGTTCAAATCTTATAACATCACCTCTAATTGGAACTAATGCCTTTAATGATACATTTGATGTATAATTTAAAAAGTTTGTTTTTGAAGATGATTGTGAATTTATATTTACAAGAAGGTTAGTAGGAGTATAGTTGTCCTCTTCAGTGGGAGCATATGGAGGCATAATGCTTATAGAAAACAACAATTCTAATTTTCAATAGTTAAAAACATAATTGTCCAAGAACAACTCTTGCTGGATATGAAAAGGTTAAAAACTTAATTGTGGGAATTAGATCTATAGAGATAGATTGGACATTGTTGACCTATTCTAATTCAAGTACATAGATAATGTACTAATGATATTTAGTAGTTGAGATATTAGACACTTATGAAGTATTAAAGATATCTACTACTTTATTTGTGAGTTGATATTTGAGTTGAAGATGATAAGGATATAAATTTAGAAATAAATCCTAATTAAGGTTTATTTACTTAGGAAAATATCATTTAGGATTGGAAAGGTTCCAATATAGTAATTGGTTGCTAATTAAGCCATAATACATTTTCCATTTAGTGAAAATGATTAATCGGATCAGTAAGTTCTTTAGTGAACTTGATGTAGTTCCTTGCATTGTTTAAGACAGTAATGTACTGTAGAACATTAGAGCCATTAGGCATGTATAAGGAGCTAATGTCTCATCAAAGATACAAGAATGTGTTTAGGCAATTTTCTTAATTATGATGATAATTAAGATGGAACTTGTAAAATTTAAGCAAGTGACTATAGAGAATCTTATAGAATTCTCTCATCAAGCCACTGTTCAAGTAGTAAAATAATTATCATATGGTGATATGGTATGAAATACTTAAAAGATTGACTTAGTGCAAGTGAGAGATTATTAGTTTATGCCCTATAGCTAATCGCTTTGGTTGTAGTTTAGTGACAAATTATTTAAAGGCATTCTTTATCTTGTTCATGTTTAGATGTATATGATAAAGTCCATCAAATAATTTTACATTGTAAATGAAATTTATGAGATTATTATTGTGAGATTCATATTGCATTTATGTATTATTCCTAAATGTTCCTAGTCATTGTTCTATTACGAATGAACATTAATAGAATGTAAAAAGACTAGCATACGTTTTGTTTTTCCTTATGAAGGAAGTAGTCAATCTCATAGGCTAAAGTATATAGATACTTAAACAAACGTTTGGGTGCTTGTTAGAGAACAAGTTCCCCGAATAGAATCGATATGAGAAATTCATTTGAAACATTACTTGTATGTCTATGAAATTCTCATTGTGATGATTGTATTAGTGATCCTTTGACTTGAGGTCACCAAAGTTATCTTGTATAGGGATTGTTACGTTTTAATACTAGTTATGATATATTTAATCATAATCATTTAATTAGTAGTTATTAGATGTAGCATGAACTGGATAGAGGTGGTTGAGTAATTGAAATAGGATTCATCACTCTAAAGTAATTAGGGAGAATGCTTTGTTGTTCTCGATTAGTATTGATTCTGGAAATCCTTGGCCAAGGTGAAATGACGCTTTGTAAATAGGTTACAAATGTCATTAATTGAATCGATAGCTAATGGTAGAAAACTAATACAATTATACTCAAAACATAGTAGATATTAGTTCCATGCTTTATGTCTAATCAAAACATTGTATGATGAAATGATTGAATTATATGGAAAAATCATGTACGGAAAGGTTAGTAAAAACTACTTTGACATTAACAAATATTTGGGTAGCCACGACGCCTTGCTAGACGTCAATCTTGATCTATGATTATAAATTATTTAATTGGAGAATTAAAGATATTATGAATTATAATTATAATTTATAATCATTGCCAAACATATTTGGGAACCTAATGGGTCTCACATATAGAATAGGTTGAAGAGAACAAAGTTAATTTAATCAAGTTGGACTTGATTGTAAAGTTTGAGAAACTTTATAATTAAATATGAGATATTTAATAAATAAAGATCAATATGAGATATTGAATCTTATATGAAAATAATTGGTATTTAATTAGAATTATTTGTAATTTTAATTAAAATTTAATTGAAATTAGAATTTAATTTCAATTAAGTTACTAAAACGTCTAAAGCTTATTATAAATAGGCTTAAGTTCTATGGAGTTAGCACTTATTGCTTAACCCTCTTAATAAAAGTTACAAAGTTCTTTAGACTCATTCTGTGGATACTATTAGAGGTTGAACATTTGTGTGACTATGGTGGTTTAGATGGATCGGTTTTAGAAACAATTCGAGGGATACAATAAGATAAAGATCAAGCTTTGGAATATGGTACGAGTTACGTTTTTGCTTTATTATGATTTGTGATAATCATTTTATAGAATTAAAGAGATCTTGGTTTTCAGGAAATCAAAAGTTACGAAAAAGTTTTATAAATATTCTACTGTGGTCAGGATCGGATTCCGACTTGGTTTCTTAATAAAAACAATGGTGACAACTCTCCATTGAAATAGTTATTTGAGAGATTGTACCTAAGAATGGAAGGTGGTGGAATCGATGTTTGTCCTACAAGTTTGTTAGCATCTATTTTTAATATCTTCAGGTTTTTGAAGAGGTAAAATATGGAAGGTTACCATCCTTTGACTTCTCTCTAGATGTTTTACCTTTTCACCCTTATTTTCTTTGCATTTTGACCCCAAGTTTCTTTCCCGCCGTGGTTTTGTGTTTCTCGATTCTTTTGAAGTCTCTTTGATTTGAAGTCCTTCCTCACTGGCAAGGTCGTGCTAAGGCCTGTGACAGGTTTAGATAGAAGTAGGTGATTCCTCATGACATGTTGAAGAGTTTTCACCTCTCTTCCATGAGATTGTTAACTCGGAAGTTATGGGAGAAGATAAAACCCTCTCTACATGAATAACCAACAAAAGAGCATTTGTTCGAGAAGCATTACCTGACGACGCTTGGAAGAAGAGGTTATTTCATAATAAAGGAGTTTTAAAACACTAACCTAATGTCTCAAGGGATGGAATTATTTGCCCTCTGAAGGAGATTTTGGAAGCGGGGGCATAGAAGTGGTCGTCAGCACTTATTGGATTCTTCTGGAACAAACGACCTTCTTTTCCGACTGTGAATGCCTGGGCGCAAGCTAGATGTAAGAACAAGGGACTAGCACTAGTGTTGCTTCAGGAAGGTGGAGCTTTTCTGTTTAAGTTTAGGAAGGACAGTGTAGTGCAAGAAATCTTTGAGCAGGGTTCATGGCATATAGGAGATCAACCACTTTTCTTACAACGGTGGCAGTCAAGTTTTGAAATGGGAAGAGGTGCAATCGAGAATATCCCCCTCTGGGTTCACTTTCATAGTTTGTTGATGGAGTTATGGATAGCTAAGGGATTAAGCTACATTGCCAACTATTTGGGTAAACCAGTTGGCATGGATTCTCAAACCGCGCAAATGGAACTAGTTGGATACATAAAAGTCTACACAGATAGGACAAAAACAACTATATTACCTGATAATCTATTTGTAATGAGCTTGGGGGAGAATAGGGAATTAGTAAGGAAGACAATACCTATGTCATACCCTTGGAGACCTAACACGACAAAAAGTGACAATCGATAGGGCATGTTTTACGGATGGATTCACATGGGGAACCCATAGTCCTAGAAGTTTCTACAGAGAGTGGGGGGCCATAAATGACCAAAATGTTCAAACTGAGAAAAGGCTGGTGAGACATCTGATGGGGTTATAATGATGAGGGACAATTGACAATCCAGGGACAGGTGAGAGACTCGGAAGAGGGCCAATCCAAGAAGCAGGGATCTATCTAGGACAGGGGAGTCCCTGAAGTAATGGCGCAGTCGAAGAAAGGCAACAATATCTGAGGGAGGTGAGCTAAACAGAAAACACTGCTACTGCATCTAACCCAGATTGTTCTATTTAGAAGGGGCTTCCATTTGAGGTCAAACCATTGGAACCAATGACAATTCAACTTTTTGTGGTGGGAAGGCGAGTGGCAAAGAAAAAGGGTAAGAAAAAACATAAAAGGGTGATATCCCCAGAATGTCTTTTCTGATATGGAATACACGAGGTCTTAATGACCCTAAAAAAAGAGTTCTTACTAGAGAGCTTATCAGAGAGAAAAAGCTAGTACTGGTTGGCTTGATATAGACCAGAATAAGAGATCTAGATCTTATTTATAACTAGAAATCTTTGGATCCTTAATGGAAGTGCATATCTAATCACCATTCCCATGCAAATGGACGTATCATCTGTTTTGTAAATTTGGATAGGATGGTAGTACAAGTAGAAGAGGAAAGCTCCCAGTATATTCATCTTTATTGTCAACTATGGGGAAATCATCAGAATTTGTTGTTGACGCTGACTTATACATCTAAGTTTGCTTTTCAGAGGGCAATGTTGTGGAGAGGGCTGACAGCAATCTAAGACTTTGTTAATGCCCCTTGGATGTTAGCGAGTGACTTTAACTGTATACTTAGTTCTAAGGAAGCAGAAGAGAGGAAGTAGTACATGTTTGCTGACATTAAAGTGCTTACGAATGTTCTCAGTGAAGTGGAGATGGTTAACTTGTACTCTGCGGGTTGGCTATTTACTTGGTCAAATAACCAACAAGATTCTATGCTTATTCGTAATAAATTAGATTGATGTATGGTAAATGCTCAATGGCTAGACAAATTTCCCCTTCTTTGGTTCATTTTGGTGAAAACTTATATTTTGATCATGCTTTCATGCTTATATAAAGTAAAGTTGGCTCTAGAGAAACAGGAGCACCATTTCATTTTTTCAATGGAGTAAATCAGATGGAGGGATTTACGGAGATCATTAATCATTGTTGGCAGCTAGAAATCATGAGATACAAAGCATTTCAACTTATACAAAAATTGAGAATGGTTAAGGATGAGTTAAAAAGATATATACGTAAGAAAAACCAAGATCTATCCATGCTGAAACTTCAGGTACATCGGGCTTAAGAGGATTGTTACTCTAAACTAGATGATATAACCTTGAAGACGAAGGAAAGAATTATACTAAGGGAATACATGAGTGTTGTGAAGCTTCAAAAATCCATTCAAAAGCAAAAAGCTAGAGTAAATTGGCTACGTGAAGGAGATTCAAGTTCTAAGTTCTTCCATACGATAATTATGGCAAGATGAAATTGCAACAAAATCTTTAGCTTACAAGACAACAATGGGGAGTTGGAAGTTGATCAGGAGATCTTACAGGAAATGGCAAGGACTTACTTTGCCAAGCTCATGGGTGCTGAATGAGTGAATTGGCCTTCGATTAACATGCAAATGATTATGGAAGGAGCTATAGAATAAGAGGGAAAGGCTGAACTGACTACAGTAGTATCGGAGCAAGATATTAAGATAGCTTTCTTCAGTTTGCCTCCTTCGAAAGCCCCAGGGTCGGATGGCTTCTCAGTTGAATTTTTTGAAAAGACTTGAAGCATCATTGGGCAATTATGTATAGAGGTTGTGATGGAGTTTTTTCAAAGTAGAAAGATGCTGAAAGAGCTTAACAAAACTTATATTTTTTTGGTCCCTAAGGTTAAACACATAAGGACTTTGTAGAAATTTAGACCCATCTCGTATTGCAACTATTGGTGAATTGCATGAAAAGGGTTATTCCAGATATTGTTAATGTGAATCAAGGAGCTTTTGTTCTTGGTCGTCAAATTGGGGATAACATTATAATCTTGCACGATTTGATGGAGGAGTATGTTTCAGGTAGACCCATTAAAAACTGCATATTAAAGACAGACTTTTATAAAGCCTATGATATTGTGAATTGGATTTTAATTATTACTTTCATGGAAATCTTAGAGATGCCTTCAATCTTTACGAAATCGATCATGGAATGCATCCAATCTACATCTTTCAGGATTTTGGTCAATGATATTACATCAAGATTGTTTGGGAATTCAAAGGGTATTAAGCAGGGGGATCCTCTATCCCCCAACATTTTCACCTTGATCATGAAAGGCATGTCTAGGCTCTTGAATTCACTTACAGCTGAAAATGGCAACTTTCACTATCACTATAAATGTTCTGTAATGAAAATGACCCACCTCATCTTTGCAGATGACCTTAAGTTATTTTATGTCGCTGACACAACATCTGTGAATGTTTTAATGCAATCATTAAATATCTTCTCGGAATGGTTTGGACTGTGAATAAATATGGAGAAAAGTTGTATATATGTTTCACTGGATGTGCAAAACGCTGGGGAGCTGAGTAGAATTATAGGATTAGTTCTAAAACCCCCTTCATTATCCTGTGTAGGTATGACCATCGCTTTTGCAAGGCTGAAGTACGCAGATTGCTTGCCTATCCTAAAGAGCATAAAATTTAGAATCATGTCTTGGCAAAACAGTTTTCTACCTACGTAGGTAGGATTACCTTAATTATTTCGATACTGTCGAGTCTCCAAAGGCATTGGTTAGCACATGCGGTTTTACCAAAGAAGATCATAAAGAATATTGATAAGTTATTAAAAAACTTCTTATGGTCGGGAAGAGACAAAGCAGATAGAATTGCTAAAGTCAAACGATAGGAAGTCGTATATCACAAGAAACAAGGTGGACTAAGCATTCAATCCACTGCCACAATTTAGAAAGTTTTAATCAGCAAAAGGATATGGCGACTATTTTCAGATAAAGAGGCCTTATAAACCAAATGGGTCAATATTGTTTATCTTCAAGGTAGAAACTTCTGGCAAGTTACGGTGTCTAGACAATTCTTAAGATTCTTCAATGAGTTATTGAAGATGAGGCAACATCTATATCCCTTCATCAGACACAGAATTCATGGTGGAAGAAATACATGGTTCTAGTTCGATGATTGACTACCAATTAGCCCTTTGATCAACAACTCGATGATAGTACATTTGTGTTATAGATTGCAGGTGGATGCTAAAGTTTTCGAACTTTTACAGGAAGGAGGATGGAGGGCAGATTTTCGGGATTACTCCCATTTACGAGAGTTTCTATTTCCAGTTGGGGAAAGTAGAGAAGATGATTTTATGTCATGGACCCTTAATACAAGTGATTCATTTACAAATGAACCTTGTCATTAAATTTTTAGACAAGATTTACCGGTAGTCCCGTGGTTCAACTTAGTATGGAAAAAGTCTTTAAACTCCAAAGCATTGGTGATAACATGGTTAGCCATTAAAAATAGGTTGAGGATAAAAAGTTGATGGTTTAACTCAAATGAGACCTGCTGCGTTCTCTGTCAGAATGTCGTACCAGACAGAAACCATCTATTCTTTACATGTGATTATTTTAAAGCCATTTGGAGACGTATCCAAAAAATGGTGGATGTCGTGAACATTGACTATGACTGGGATGCTAGTTTGAGAGGGGTCATTAACTGCATCAAACAGGTTCTGTAAATGCCACCTTTATCAAGGTTGGTCTTTTATTAACCATTTATATGATCTAGCAAGAAAGAAAGTACCGTATTTATAGAAAAGGACTAAGTAGTAAACAAGTTGTTAAACTGGATAACAGAAATGTTGCTGGCTAGGGGTTTTGACAAGATGTTATCACAACAGATGAAAATGAGATGAAATATCTGGGGATAGTGGACAGTTAATAGAGAGTGTCATCATTTTCTGAATTCTATAACTTTGTATAGTAGTGCATAAAAGTGACCACTTTGGATTTAGTGATTGGTGTACTATTGTGCTTTTGTAATAGCTTGGCTATTGTTAATATTGTCTATATTTCATTTTTCAAAAATCAAAACGTGGAAGATTGCTCTAAGCCTGTTAAAGAATTGTATGAAAGGAACAAAAACAAAAGATTAGGTGATTGCAACATACAGTTACAGGATGCCCAGATTTCTTTAGGTACCAAGACAGTTTTTGATTATGAACATCACCCACCCATTTTGGCATCATACCCTACTGTCGATTCCTTTTTAAACCAAGAAGTTGTTGGTTTATGCCCTACAACCAATCGCTTTGGTTGTAGTTTAGTGACAAATTATTTAAAGGCATTCTTTATCTTGTACATATTTAGATGTACATGATAAAGCCCACAAAATAATTGTATATTGTAAATGAAATGATAATGAGATTATAATTATAAGATTCATATTGCATTTATGTATTATTCCTAAATGTTCCTAGTCATTGTTCTATTAAGATAAGACATTAATAGAATGTAAAAAGACTAGCATACATTTTGTTTTTCCTTATGAAGGAAGTAGTCAATCTCATAGGCTAAAGTATAAAGATACTTAAACAACGTATGGATGCTTGTTATAGAACAAGTTCACTGAACAGACCTGATATGAGAAATCTATTTGGAACATTACTTGTATGTATATGGAGTCTCATTGTGATGATTGCATAAGTGAACCTTTGACTTGAGGTCATCAAAGTTATCTTGTATGGGAATTACTATGTTTTGATACTACTTATGATACATTTAATGATAGGCCATTTAATCGGTAGTCATTAGATGTAACATTAACTATATGGAGGACGTTGAGTGATCAAGATAGGATTCATCACCCTAAAGTAATTAGGAAGAATGTTCTGTTATTCTCGATTAATATTGATTCGGGAAATCCTTGGCCAAGGTGGAGTGACATTTGTAAATAATTTACAAATATCATTAATTGAATCAATAACTAATGGTGGAGAACTAATATGATTAGACTCAAAATAGAGTAGACATTAATTCTACGCTCTATGCCTAATTGAAACATTAGTTGATGAAATGATTAAATTATATGGAAAAATCATGCACGGAAAGGCTAGTCAAAACCACTTTGACATTCCTAAATATTTTGGTGGTCATGATGCATTGCTAGACGTCAATCTTGATCTATGATTATAAATTGTTTAATTGGAGAATTAAAGATAAATTAAAAAGAGTTTTAATTTATCTAGTTCTAATTATGAATTAGAATTAGAATTGATAATCATTGCCAACATATTTGGGAACCTATGGGTCTCACATATAGAATGGGTTGAAGGGAGCAAAGTTAATTTGATCAAGTTGGACTTGATTGTAAGGTTTGAGAAACTTTATAATTAAATATGAGATATTTATAAATAAGGATCAATATGAGATATTCAATCTTATATAGGCATAATTGGTATTTAATTAGAATTATTCGTAATTCTAATTAAAGTTTAATTGAAATTAGAATTTAATTTCAATTAAATTACTAAAATCTCCAAAGTTTATTATAAATAGGCTTAAGCTCTATAGAGCTAACACCTCATGCTTAACCCTCTCTGTAAGAGTTACAGAGTTCTCTCAACCTGTTCTATGGATACCGTTAGAGCCTGGACATTTATGCGGCTATGATGGTTGAGACAGATCAGTTTTTGGAATGATTCGAGGCATACAACAGGATAAAGATCAAGCTTCAGAATAAGGTACGAATTAAGTTTCCGCTTTATTATGATTTGTGTTAATCACTTTACATAATTAAATAGACCTTGGTTTCCGCTGCGGTAGGGATCGGATTTTGACTCGGTTTCCCAACAAAAGTGTTAACTCATCTTGGTACCTAAGGAAATCTAGGAATCCCTGTAAGTGTATGTTGCAATCACCCAATCCAAAATGATTAAACTTGGAAAAAGTGTCATTGACACTAGTGTTAGCGATGAGCAACGGCAAGTTATTGCGAGGCATATTTAGGAATTCTAATTTTTTAAGGTTAAGGAACATGTCAAATTTGACAGTTCCAATGAGGTTATTGCTCTGAAGTTCAAAGTATACAATATTATGAGGTTCGACCAAGACTCTGGAATTGTGCCTTGCAAATAGTTACTAGTGTTAGCAAAAATTGCAATAATAATTTAAATTGGAAAAACTTATTTGAAAATAAGGCGTTGTAAAAAATCATTGCCCTAGCTCAGAAATTCCCCCTCTTCGGGGTAGTAGGACAACAGGATCTGACCGTAGGGTTAACGCCTTCTCCACCAACTTTAGTGCACTCCAAAGGGCAGAGTAGGAACTGTCTCCATGAATTAAGTAAAATAGACAAGTATGTGTTTTATTGCTTTCAAAGAATAAGAGGAGGTATATTGTGGGAAAAACTAACTTGAGGAATGTGAAGTGAGGGGGTTTTATACTCACCATCAATGTTCATAACGTTCATATGAACGTTGGGGAACGTTCACTTGAATGTTGTCAATGTTCATGTGAACGTTGGTTTGGACCAACTTCAACAATTCCCTACTTCATCCAAACTTGAGAAATAAACTAAAAAATTAAAATTAGATGAACAATCAGGTGAACTAAGTCTTGAACTTGTTGTCCTAAGAAATTCAGAGACAGAACCTGCTATAAAGTTAACAGCCTCACAATGCCCTGGTCTCATGATCGCTCTAGAGAGATAGCCCAAATACTCTCATAGGAGGGTGGCTAGCCTCTCACAATCATGTAGGTGAGTATGTCAAGTCTATACTGCTCACACCACCCAAACTTGAGCTATGGAACTCATTCAGGATTATATAATCCAACATCATCACACAGTGTAAAGTCATGCTAGTGATGCAATTTAACAACTGAATATATCTCAGTATTATACCACAAGCAAAGTACAAGTAAGTAGTGACTACATAACTTCGTTTGACCCATTGAACTTGGTTTCCCAAGATGTGTGTCCATCATTAGGTTACTACACAATTAGGCTTAACGTCATCCCTTTAGCATGCTTTGAAACTAGTTTCCTACTTAAAGCTTTCGTAAACAAATCCGCCAAGTTTCTCTCTAACTTGACATAATCTAGAGAAATTACACCATGTTTAATTAGAGTATAGACCATTTTATGTCTTAATCTGATATGTCTACTTTTGTCATTATATGCCTTGTTCTCGGCAATATGAATGGCAGCCTGCGAGTCACAAGGAAGAAACACAGAAGCAATTGGTTTTTCCCAAAGCAGGATATCTGCTAAAAGATTCCTAAACCATTCAGCTTCCCGTCCTGCTAACTCCAAAGCCATAAACTCAACTTCTATTGTTGATCTCGCAATACATGTTTGCTTGGATGATTTCCAAGACACTGCAGCTCCTGCTAAGGTAAAAACATAACCATTGGTAGAGTGTATATCATCACACTCTGTAACCCAGTTAGCATCAGAATACCCCTCTAATATAGGAGGATGACCACCAAAAGATAATTCATAATGCATAGTATCTTTCAAATACCTCAATAAACGAATCAAAGCATTCCAATGCTCTTGACTAGGATTATAAGTATACCTATTAAGTTTACTCACATAGTATGCAATATCAAGACGCGAATAGTTCATCAAGAACATCACACTACCAAGAATTTTAGTATACTCAGCTTGGTTTACACTGTCACCATGAATTTTCTTTAAAGCAACATTGGCATTATAGGGAGTTTTGACTGGTTCAACATCATAGTAACTGAACTTCTTCAAAATTTTCTCAACATAGTGAGTTTGAGTCAACCTAAAACCAGAGTCAGTCTTAGCAACTTTGATTCCTAAAATAAAGTCCATAGGTCCAAGATCTTTAATATTAAAAGAAGACTTTATCAAACTCTTGGTAGTATCAATGATAGATAAACTAGTACCAAAGATAAGTGTATCATCCACATAAAGAGTTATGATTACACAGCCATTGATATCAGATTTCACGTAAATGCAAGAATCAACATCACAAGAGGTGAAATCATGTTTGAAAATCTCATTTTCAAATTTTTCATGCTACTGTTTTGAAGCTTGTTTAATTCCATATAAAGACTTAACCAACTTACATACCTTTTGTTCTTGACCAGGCACTCTGAACCCCTCGAGCTGGACCATATAAATTTCCTCATGTAGATCACCATTCAAGAAAGCTATTTTAACATCCATTTGGTGCACATGAAGTTTAAATACTGAGGCAATAGCAATCAACATCCTTATAGATGCAATTTTAATAATAGGAGAGTAATTGCCCAAAAAGTCCAATCCTTCCTTTTGTTTAAAGCCTTTAATCACAAGTCTTGCCTTGAACGTTTCAATGGTTCCTTTAGGTCTCAATTTCTTTTTGAAAATCTACTTACACTCCAAAGGCTTACAATCTCTAACTAGATCAACTAAAACCCAAGTTTTATTAGGCATGATTGACTCTAACTCACTATCTATGGCTTCCTTCCAAAATGTAGCATCCACAGATCTCATTGGTTCCTTATAAGTTTTAGGATCTTCCTCAATAATATAAGTCACCACAAAACCATCATCTATCTCCTCAGGTTTTGTCACTATAAAGTAAGTAATAAAGTCAGAACCAAAACTAGTGGGTACTCTAGCTCTTTTTCTCCTCTTTAGTTCAACAATCTCCTCTTCCTCTATGTCATCATTAGTAGAAGAACTAAGGACGAATTCTCTAGGAACTTGCACACTCACTTTCATAGGATATATATCCTTAAAGAATACTGCATCTCTTAATTTGATAATTGGTCCATAAGTGTTAGATCCCTCTTCTTTGACCATAAATCTATAGGCAGCACTATTAGAGGCATATCTAACAAAAATTGAATCGACAATCTTAGGTCCAATTTTCTTCCTTTTATGTTTAGGTATAGCAACTTTAGCAAGATACCCCCACACTTTCAAAAAACGCAAGTTAGGTAGATAACGTTTCCAAATTTCATAAGGGGTTTGATCTAGTTTCTTATGAGGGACTCTATTTAGAACATAATAAGTTGAAAGAATAGCTTCCCCCACATAAAATCAAGTAAACCAGAAGAAATCAACATTGCATTCGTCATATCCTTCAGTGTTCAGTTTTTCCTCTCGGATATTCCATTTTGTTCAAATGTATAAGCTGTAAGCTCATGAATAATCCCAAAATTTGCACAATAATTGGCAAAAAAAATCAGTGTTATACTCACCACCTTGATCAGACTTTAATCTTTTAATTTTCCTTTCTAATCGGTTTTTAACCTCAGCTTTGTATTTTATAAACATTTCCTCTGCATCACTTTTTTTTTCAATAAGTATATATTAGTAAATCTAGAACAGTCATCTACAAAGGTAATATAATATCTCATGCCTCCTTTACTCATATAATTCTTAAAATCTCCCAAGTCTGTGTGCACTAAGTCCAACAATTGTGACTCTCTCTCGGTTACTGACTTAAAAGGTTTCTTAGAGTGTTTAGTTTTAGCACAAATTTGACATTTTTCCATTTCATTAGTGATCTGATTAGGTAACAAATTTAAGCTTTGCATTTTCTTAATTGACCTCACATTCACATGCCCAAGTCTAGAGTGTATTAAGTCTAAAGACTCATTAATATAAGTAGAAGATGTAGATGCATTCATTTCAATGTTAAGTATAAATAAGCCCCCATTACAAAACCCTTTTCCAACAAAGTTCTCATTCTTAGTCATAACTAGCTTATCAGAATCAATGGTCAGTTTAACACCGGTTTTTTAGGTAATGCACCAGAAATTGAGTTTCTATATACATCAGGAAAAAATAAAACATTTTCTAAAGCCAACACTTTTTCAGAAGTGAGTTTGAGAGTGACCTTCCCAATTCCTAGGACAAGAACTTTACTAGAGTTGCCCAGATATACAAATTTACCATCAGTAGCATCCTTCAACTCCTTGAATAGGTCCTTGTTAGTGTAGATGTGGTGTGTAGCTCCTGTGTCAACTATCCACTAGACCAAATTTCCAACAAGGTTGACTTCGGACATCATAGCAATAATGACCTCTTCGTTATTACCAACTTCAACCATATTAGCTTGAGGCTTACCAAAGCTCTTCTGGTTACCCCGTTGGTATCCTATTTGATTTCCTTTTCCGAACTGTCGCAGTTTTTGTCCTTGGCCTTTCTTTTGCGCTTAAACTGATCCTGTTTGTTGTTGATAGATTTGTTTTGTTCACCATTCTTCTTGAAGTTATTAATATTTCTATGTTCTACCACATGAGTCTTAATAGTAGGGACAAAGGTGAGTGTTTTGGTCTTATCTTGTGCACGGTTGACATCCTCAATCTTTATATGTCCTATCAACTCTTGAAGTTTCATGTCTTTCTTCTTATGCCTTAATTGGTTTTTGTACTCCTTCTATGAGGCAGGTAGTTTCTCAATAAAGGAATTAGCTTGAAACAACTCACACATGTTCATGCCCTCAGCAAGGATTTCAGCAATTAGATTTTCATACTTATGTAGTTGGTCCATAATAGGCTTATCATCAACAATAGTAAATTTTAACCACCTAGCAACTGCATATTTCTTACTATTGGCATCATTCGTCCCATACTTCACTTCTAAAGCATTCCAAATTTTCTTAGCAGTTTTGTACTTGCAGTAGATATCAAATAAATGGTTGATCATATGGTTGAGTAATACTCCTCTAACGGTACGATTATCCTTAGTAGTCTTAGGGTCGGTATTATCACTAGAAATCTCCTAAAATAGTACATAATCGATTTTGTATTGCTGAAAGTAAAAAAGAATTTTCTCAAACCATCCTTTGAAGTTTCTCCCATCTAGAAGTTCTGATCTAGTAAGGTTAGGTATACTTTTTGGGGCCTTAGTGAAAGAGGCAGAACCTATATGAGGAACAGTAAGTGTATAAACTATGTTTGTCTCATTTATAGACGACATAATTCTAACTTATCTGAAATTAAATACACAACAACAAAAACAAAATACAGAAAATTTCAACAGCCACTAGCAATCCCAAAAACAGTGATAAGTAAAACAACACAATTTCCGACAACAATAGTAATGAATTTTTAGATTATTAGCGAAAATTGCAATAATAATTTAAATTGGAAAGGCTCAATTGAAAATAAGGCGTCGTAAAAAATCACTGCCTTAAGTTAGAAATTCCCTCTCTTCTATACAGTAAGACAACGGGATCCAACCTCAGGGTTAACACCTTCTCCACCAACTTTAGTGCACTCCAAAGGGCGGAGTAGGAATTGTCTCCGAAAATTAAGTAAAATAGACAAGTATGTGTTTTATTGCTTTGAGAGAATAAGAGGGTGTATATTGTGGGAAAAAATAACTTTAGGAATGTGGAAGTGAGGGGGTTTTATAGTAGAAAACCCCCCACCATCAATGTTCACATGAATGTTGATAACGTTCACATCAACGTTCATGTGAACGTTGGTTTGGACCAACTTGAACAATTGGCAATGATTAAGTGATTCAGGCGAGTACAGTTGGAGAGCCACAAGGGAACTTGACCGATTAAGAAATTGGAATGAACATCCAAGCTGGTAAGCTGTGTCAGGTTTGCTAGAGGAGGGATTTCACCAGGCAAACAGTGTTCGCGAAGAATCAATGATGTAAGATTGTACAGCTTATCCAACCAAAGAGGGATCTTACTTGAAAATTTGTTGCATCCAAGATTTAAGTAAACAAGCTTAGTTAGTTGACTTATAGAAAACGGAACTTGACCCGACAACTGGCATCCTTCTAAATTGAGAAACGTTAATGAAGATAAATTTCCCCAGTTATCAGGCACGGTCGATGATATGTTCATGTAATAGAGGTTATCTCAAAAGCTGTTGAGTTTTGAAATAGTCTCACAAGATCTGAAATAGTTTCACAATTTTTCTATTAGTGAAAAATTGGAGTTTTCACTAATAGAACAGCTAATGTCAGGAAAAGAGAGTACTGGAGGGATAAAGTACAAAATGATCGGAATGTAGCCACACTGGAGAAAGATGTTCACAAAAACCAGATCCTGGGAAGCATTTACAGGCACAAGTGAAGTGCAACAAATCAAGAATCAATCCTTAATTGGAAAAACATACTTAGGAGGACTACAATTTATTCATGCATAAGCAAAGAGTTTACAAGGGTGCAAGGTGACATTATTAGTATCTTATTATGCCAGTTCTATAAAATTTAAGCTGGTATGAAATATACCCAATATATTATATACCAAGAAATTGAAAAATGCACAAATTCGATTTATAGACATCTAAAACCGATACTGTCTAACTTAACAATGAAACTAACTTATTAGATTTGGTTTGGATACTAATTTTTGTATTTGTTTATTCATTTAATCTTTTATTTAACTTTGTGTTATTGAATATAACAGTACCAAAGACTTACTACACGTTTGGTTTGAGCATGAGGTTGGCTATAAATATGGGTATAATAGTAGAAGGGGATGGGGATGGGTATGAAAAATTAAAAAAATGATGTTTGGTTTGTAACTTAGGTTTATGTATTAATACTAATAATGTTGTTTGGTTTGTTGCATTAATAGGAATGAAAGATAATATAATACCATTTTTACCCTCAATAAAAATGAAAATAATTTGCCCTTCATATGTTTATTGGGGCTATCTCCATATATTTAACTTACAGTAAAAAAAACTAATCAGTTTTGCCAAGAAATTTTATCACAATTTTCGAGCATTAGATGAGCTATATGATTTCTCTCGATTAAATCATAAAACGACAATATATAAGAAAAAAAAAGGAGCAAAAGCCCCATTTACAATGAGATGAAACCAGGTTCTATCCAGTTCATTCAACATCAAATTAAAACGAGAAATTTCAAAAAATATACCAGGAGGTGCAGAACAAAAAATTCCTTCATTGATGAGACGCGATAAGGCAGGATGGGAGATTGTAGGGAATTGAGAGGCGATAAGGAAGTAAAGAGGATGATAGGACAAAGGCTGAGGATAAAAAAATAAAAAAAATGTGATAAAAACTTAGATTGGAATGAAAACTCGATACCCACCCTTTTGGTGGATTTAGTAGATTCCCAAATTTAATGAGACAAATCCATTTCCCTGGAATTGAAAACTTCAAAACAAACACTATTTTTTACAATTATTCAATTCCTTCGTTCTCAAACCCTCAAACCAAACGCCCCCTTATTACAACCAACAATATATAGTCAATGCTAGACAAAAAAGATGCTTGAAAATATTTAGTAAATATGTATTTGCTTTCAATTATTTAGTAAATATATATTTGTTTCTACCTTCTTTCCGTAATTATTTTGTAATCATTGTTGTTTTCCTTTATTGATTTGGCGAACAGAAATAACTACCTGCTGCATCTTCTTCCATTTACTTTTGTATGCTTACTCATAATTCCTATTCGTTACTTCTGGCAAATAAAAATAGTTGCTTAATTCACCTTTCTCGAATTACTTTTGAATGTTACATTTTAGATATTATTTACTTTTTTAAGTAAATAAATAATGGATGATTTTGTTTAATTTCAGCCTATAATAAAATTCTTTACAAACTCAAAATGGAATAATAACCATCTGCGAACAAGAAGCTTAACTTTGTGACTTGGCTTCTATATAGTTAAAAGGATTATAAAATTGGTTTCTGGTGATAACTTTGGGAGTCGAAAGATTGTCTTTAATAGCTAAAGTTCCTTTAAGTTTTCAGTACTACTTCGTCCCCTTGATAATTAAAGGAGCATTTAACAATTTACAGCCAAAGTTGTTTAATGAAACATGCCAATGCCTCTGTGTAGGATTCTCCAAATTATAATTAATTATCTTTCATTTTTTTAGTTATCACCAATTTGCAATGGCCCTTCTTTCGGTAGTCTAACACTTGCAGTCAATTTATCACCTCAACGACAATGATCTTTGATGTAACATGTATTTTTATCTACTTAGCGTTCCAATTAGAAGAGCCAAGCAATTTGTTAAGCTTGTCGATAAAAATTAATGACGGTTTACACTGGAGATAAACAAACAGAGCCTTTGGTCTAATTATGGAGTAGCAATAATTCCTCTGACGTGTTGAAGAAATGCTCTCCATTCTACATGTTACCTAAAAAGATAAAAGAAAAAAGGACTTGTGAAAGGAATTTCTAAATCTTGCAGTATACTGTACGATACCTGAAAAGATAAAAGAAAAAAAAACTCTCATAAAAGGAACTTCTAAGTCTTGCAATATACAACGTAATCGTCAATTTTTCTAAATAAATTGGTGATCCATAAAATTTTTGACGAATTCCTTTCATTAATTTATGTTGTATTATATATTTTGTATTATGTTAAAATGAATTATATAAAATCCTTATTGCATAGTAATATTATTTTTGATAAAAATCAAATAATTTAAATACAATTATAATAATACTAATTGTTTTACGATACTATTTTTCGGTGAAGAAATATTAGTACAATCACTATTCTCATGCTTTTAACTGAAGGATAAATTAAAAAAATGCAATAATTGAAAAATTCATCATACAAAGAGGCAATGTGCCACTAACACTAGTGTCTCCTATATATATTAAGCTCCTGGAGATTAATATAGCTCATTGGCGCCCCCTGTTGTCCTTGCATAGAACTCTCCCCCATTCGCAACAGTCGATATTCATCTCTCTTTCGGGGTAACTTTCTTTCACATAAATGCTACAATTTTTATCACTTTTTCAAATTTGAACTATTATGAAAAAAATATCTAAAGCCAAAGTAGAAATATAAGACCTAAAATTGGTGAAGACATTTCATGATATGAACATATGATTCCAAACCAAACGTAGAAACATACAAAATCTAGAATTTTCATGCAACGTGAGCATATATACATCAATGTTAAATTAAATCAATCACTATGAATTTGTTAAATTAATTAAGCTGATTCACTGTTGTGAAAAATTTATAGGATTAGAGCAGGTTCGCAGCTACATAGGACTGAAAGGAATAGTAATGAACACAGATTTTACGTAAAAACCCCAAAGTAGGGTAAAAACCACAGGCAAGGATAGAAGAATTTTACTGCTGAGAAAATTGGAGAATTACAAGGAGAAAACTACACCCACAAAAATATACAAAATATTTTTATGTCTCTCTCTCTCTCTCTCTCTCTTTTTCTCTCTCTCCTGACACCTCTCTTAATTTTTTGCACTACACTCTCCTTACATCTCTAGCCTATTTATAGACAGGAGAAGTGTAGGATGGCCAGCCATCGGTATTTGGCTTATTAGGCATGTTAGGCACCGAAATTCGGTGCTTAACATGCCAAGCCTATTAAGTTTGACAATTCTCCCACTTGAAGATTTGATTGAGAGTCAATCAGATCTTCACACTATTCTTTCCACCTTACCACTTCATGTTGCTTACGTCTCTATCAGGTCATATGAGGGTTGACATCATATAAACTTGTTACCATTGACAGCTTTTGTCATAAAATCTGCCAGGTTATCCATTGTATGAATTTTCTGAATATCCACTGTTCCTTCTTCCACTTCCTCATGAACGAAGTGATACTGAACTCGAATGTGTTTTGTTTTTGAATGAAATGTTGGGTTCCTTGCAAGATGCAAAGCATTTTGGTTATCACAAAACAGAGTAATATTCTCTTGTTTATAACCAAGTTTTTCCAACAACATCTTTAACCACACTGCTTCTTTGCTGGCTTGTGTAGCTGCTACATATTCTGCTTCTGTTGTAGTGGATTTACTTTTATCAAGATCATCTACATAATTAGCATCAACATATCATCTGATAGTAAAATATGATCCTCCATAATATAATGCAACACCTGAGGTTCCCTTGATATATCTGAGAATCCTCTTAACAGTATTCCAATGCTCTCGACCAGGATTCACCATGTATCGACTAACCACTCCCACTGTATGTGCAATGTCTGGTCTTGTACAAATCATAGCGAACATTGAGCTTCCCACTACTGATACATACGATAGTCGAGACATCTCCATCCTCTCTTCTTCATTGCTAGGACTCATACTTGAGGATAACTTGAATTAACAGGATGTGGGGTATAAATTAACTTACAATCTTGCATGTTGAATCGCTGCAAGATCTTCTTCAAATAATTCTTTTGAGAAAGACAAATCTTCCTATTATTTCTGTCTCGGTAAATTTGCATCCCTAGAATCTTGTTTATTGGTCCCAAGTCCTTCATTTCAAATTCCCTAGCCAACTGTGCCTTCAATTCTTTGACACAATCATTGTTGGGGCCTGCTACCAACATGTCATCTACATACAATAGCAAGACTATAAAATCATTTTTCTCAAACCTCTTGAAATATGCACAAGGGTCTGCATTCAGTCTGCTGTATCCAAGGCTCATGATAAAGGAATCAAATCTCTTATACCAACACCTCGGCGCCTGCTTTAAACCATACATAGATTTGTTCAACCTGCAAACCAAGTTCTCTTTCCCTTTTTCTTCAAAACCTTTTGGCTGGAGCATATACATTTCTTCTTCAAGATCTCCATGAAGAAATGCAGTTTTTACATCTAATTGCTCAAGATGCAAGTCAAATGTAACACACATTGCCAGGACTACTAGAACTGTAGTGAGTCGAACCACGAGAGAAAATATTTCATTGAAGTCAATTCCTTCCTTCTGAGCATATCCTTTTACTACCAATCTAGCACGATATCGCTCTACTTGATCATCACCACTCCGCTTGATCTTGTAAACCCATTTATTTCCAATAGGCTTTCTTCCTTGTGGTAGTGATACCAGCTCCCATGTCTTATTCTTATGCAGAGCTTCAATTTCTTCCTGCATTGCTGCCATCCACCGAGCTGCATCTGAACTATTCATTGCTTCTTGAAGAGTTGATGGCTCTCCATCCTCAGTTAAAAGACAGTATGCAATATTGCTCTCCATAATATAATCTGAGTGCCAGCTCGGTGCTCTTCTTGTGCGAGTTGTTCTCCGAGTATCTGAAACATCAAATTCGACTGGTTCTTGCTCCTCGTGCTCTGGTTCAACTTCAAAAGAATCATTTTGTTCAAATTCCCTTTCCACCTGTACTGTTGTAGTCTCTAGATTCTCTTGTACTGTGCCAACATTTTCTACTTGCTCTTAATCCTTATCTTCCATAACGATAACATTCCTGTTGATAACAATCTTATGGGCAGTGGGATCCCATAGACAATACCCCTTTACACCTTCAGTATATCCCAAGAAAATACATCTTCTAGATTTTGGATCCAACTTCATTGTTTCTTGGGCATTGAACATCACATAGGCAGGACTTCCAAATATATGGAGGTTGGAATAATCCACTGGTTTACCAGTCCACATCTCCATCGGTGTCTTTAACTCAATTGCAGTTTATAAAGCTCGATTCACCACATAACAGGCGGTATTGATTACTTCTGCCCAGAATTTCTTATCTAAACTTGCAGTTCTCAACATCGCTCTTCTTCTTTCCAACAGAGTTATATTCATCCGCTCTGCTACTCCATTTTGTTGAGGAGTGTATGCGGTCGTGAACTGCCTTTTGATGCCTTCTTGTTTACAGAATTCATCAAATTCTTTACCAGTATGTTCACCTCCATTATCTGACCGCAAACACTTGATCTTCTTACCAAATTAGAGTTCTACCTGCACTTTATAAAATTTAAAAGTTGGAAACACATCTGCTTTGCTCTTAATAGGAAACACCCAACATCTCCTCGAATAATCATCAATAAATGATACAAAGAAATTTGCTTCTCCTAAGGATGTAACCGGTGCTTGCCATACAACAAAGTGAATCAATTCTAGAATTTCTTTGCTTCTGAACTTTGATACGTTGAACTTCATTCGATGCTGCTTACTCACAATGCAATGCTCACAGAAAGGTAGTGATTCCTTTGTGAGACTTAGAAGTAAATTCTTCTCTGCAAGTATCTTCATCCCTTGTTCTGACATATGTCCAAGCTTTCTATGCCACGTCATTGTAGATTTGCTATCTGGACTAATCATCGCAATGGATGCTTCTCCTTCTTGCAAAGTTACTCCCTTCAGTATATACAGATTTGCAACAATCTTTTCTACTTTCATAAATACCAACGCTCCTTTAATCACTTTAATGATCTTGGTTTGAATCGCAAATCTGAAACCAAGATCATCCAGTTGTCCTACAGACAACAAATTCTTCTTCAGGCCCTCCACATGTCGCACTTTTTCAATAGTCTGAGTTGTCCCATCATACATCTTTAACTTGATGGTACCGATACCAACAATCTTTAGAGCTTGATCATTACAACTGTACATAGATCCCTCAGAGACAGATTCATATTGATGGAACCAGTCTCTTTGAGAGGTCTTATGAAAAGTAGCTGCTGAATCGAGAAGTTATACATCAACAAATCTTCTCTTTCCTCCAATAGTCATTGCCGCTTCACAAACCATTACTTCTCCATTATCTGAAGTATTTGTCGTATTTCCTTGAGGACTAGAATCTTTCTTATTCAGATTCCAACAATCCTTCTTCAGGTGCCCTTTCTTGCCACAATTGTAGCACTTGAAATTCTTCTTACTCTTGGATTTTGATTTACCATGACTATGACTCCTACTTAGGCCACGTTCCATTGATCTTCCTCTCGTCACCGCCAAAGCCTCCGGTTGTTGCAAATTTGCCAGTCTATCTTCATTACTTTTGCGCCGACTCTCTTCTTCCAAAATAGCAGCTGTAATATTGTCGAAGATTAGAGTGTCTATGTTGTTTGTTAAATTGATGACGAGTTGATCATACGAATTTGGTAGACTTTGGAGTAGAAGTTCAGCACGTTCAGTTATCTCTATTGTGTGCCCCAATGATGTGAGTTGGGAAAATAGAGTATTTAACGTATTTAAGTGCTTCGTCACCGAAGTGGATTCCACCATACGTAAAGTATATAGTTTCCTCTTTAGAAAAATTTTTTTGTGGAGTGATTTGGCCTCGAATAATTTTGTGAGGTGATCCCAAATCTCTTTTGCCATCTTCTTCTCCTCTATGCTTGACAACACTCTATCTGCTAATGTCAGATGAAGATTTGCAATAGCATTTCCATCTATTTCATTCCACTTTTCATCTGTGACTTTAGCTGACCGTTCATTAATGGCCGCCAGACAATTATCTTTTCTTAAGATAGCTTTCATCTTTAACTTCCACAATGAGAAATTACTCCCATTGAACTTTTCAATCTCAAATTTTGCTACCATTGCTTCTATCACGAACAGAATTTAACTCCCACTATTTCACATCAATAGTACTTGTATGTATGAACAATACCCCCGTATATGTGAATAGTACCATATGCGTGAATAGTACACCAGGTAAGTTCCCAAGAAAGAGAGGTAGGTCACAAAAGGACACGCTTAAGTAACAAGTCTTTCTTTAGCCAGAACTTTCCTAGACATGCACTTCCACACTACCACACCAAAGCTCCACCGCACCAAATGAACCTTTCTCAAGAAAATCTTTTCTGATATGTAAGATCAGTCAGAACTGCAACCACAGAGCATACTCCGAATTTTAAAAAAAAACACACCTTGGCTCTGATGCCAGTTGTTGTAAAAATTGACCAGATTAGAGCAGATTCACAGCTAAGTAGGATTGAAAGGAATAGTAATGAACACACAGATTTTACGTGAAAAACTCCTAAATTAGGATAAAAACTACTGGCAAGGATAGAAGAATTTAACTACTGAAAAATTGGAGAATTACAAGAAGAAAATTATACCCAAAAATACAAAATATTTTTTTGTGCCTCTCTCTTTTATTTTTCTCTCTCACCTCACACTCTCTTAATTTTTGGGCACTCTTATTCTCATCTCCTACCTATTTATAGGCAAGACATTGAAGGTATGGTTGGCCAAAGTGGCCAACCATTATTTGGCTTGCCAAGCCTTCAATTTGACAGCTCTAACGTACACAGGAGGGCCACCGTCGAAGCTTTTGAATAGGTACATAAGATTTTCAGCCTGGAACCTTTTAA
>JAOSBN010129767.1:0-29537 GCA_027563595.1 Erythroxylum suave
GGAGGCGAGGCTGGTAGAGTTAAACCTGATGAATCACCGACAGATCAGGTTTTACTACGTCGTCTTTAACCAAACAACGACGTTTCATTTAGCAAATTGCAGACATTTATCGGCGGAATTTAATTTCCGTTGGTATTTAAATTTCACAATTACTTCGCCGCCACTGGTTACAGCTTCTTTTTGTGACAGAAGAACACAATCCATCGGTAAAATTAATGAAATGCATGCCATCTCGTCGAGTAAAACAAGATGACTCACCGATGGAACACATATTCTGTCGGTGATTAAAATTTTACCGTGTCGTCTTAAACTAAATGATGATGTTTCATTTAGCAAATTGTCGACATTTACTGACGGAATTTATATTATGTCGGTATTGAAACTTCTCAATTATTTCACCGTCTCTACTTACCGCTTCTTTTTGTGACAGAAGAACATAGTCTGTCAATAAAATTAATGAAACACATGCCTTCTGGTCATGTTAAACACGACTCACCGATGGACTACATATTCCATCGGTGAATAAATTTTACCGCGTCGTCTTAAACCAAACGATGACATTTTATTTGGATCATTTACCGATGAAATTTATATTCCACCAGTATTTAGAGTTCCCCAATAACTTCATTGCCTCTAGTACTGCTACATTTTGCCACAGAAGAAAACATTCCGTCGATAAAGTTAATTAAACGGATACCAACGGAACACATTACGACGGTATATAACAGGGTTGAAACGTTTTTACGGACATTATGTGCCTTATTGGTAATTGTGCGAAGCTAATTAATTGTGGGAGTAATTCCTGTAATTATTACCGACGGTAGTGACTAATCTGTTTCGGTCGGTATATATCCGAAGCAATTAAATTGCGGGAACCGTTCCTGCAAATTTTTTCGACGCCATATGTTATATTGTCGCTATATGTCGTCGGAGATTTTGTGTAAAATTCTTTCCCTCCAGTATTGCCGATGGTAATATATTTCCATCGCTATATATAAACAGTACAATGTATTTATCGATGGATAGTTCTTTTCCGTTGGTAAATAGCATCAATTTTTTGTTTGTCGCAAAATTTCCGCCACTATTTCATGATTTTCTTGTAGTGAAAACTTATATATTTCTCAAACCATCGAGGAAAGTGTCTTTCAACTTCTTTATTAATATCACCCAGTTTTTTTTGGGACATTAGCTCACGTAACCATTCTTCACATAATCTAAAGGTGTTATGATTTCTTTTAGTTATGAACAACAGTAACTTGGAAAACCCAAATAGTCAATTTGAAAATCAACTTCAACTTACTACAAGAAAGGTTGAACCTTTTGATAGTTCAATAAAATGTAACCATGGGTAGCCTCTATTTCTTCCTCTTTTAACATTCTTCTTATTGATCGTCTATATGTTCATACAGGATATGTGAAAATGGATAAGTTACCATCAACATCACCCGTTCCTCCCTCATTGTGATTACGAGGAACTTTTCTTTCTCTTGTGTGCCTTTGTGGCTGAAATTAATATAAACAAAATGTATTTGCTTCCTCTACTAAATAAGCATTATATATCAAACTTTCAACTCTAGCATTATTTTTGACATTTTTCTTCCAATGATGCAAATACCTACATTACAAAAAGCTATTGGTATAGAATTTTGTGATTAAAACAAGTTATAACTCCAAGTTAAATATTTACTATAATTACCTCTCAAATGAATACATTCGTTAATATTGAACTGGACTAGCAAGTTTAGCCTTATTCTAAATGCACAGGTAGATTCTCCATATAATCAAAGAACGTTGGAGGAAAAATCCTTCTAATTTATACAAGATTATAAGAATTTTCCTTTCTAGTTTTTCCATTTCTACCAACTTTATTTCAGATGATGTTAAGCTTTTAAAAAACAAAATTAATTATGTTATAGTTTCCCAAACCTTATTCGGTATAACTCCCAAAATACAATTGGAATTAGCCTTTGCATAAATACATGACAATCATAACTTTCCATTGGAAATAATTTGTACTTTCTCATATCCACATACCTTACCAAGTTTGAAACAGATCCATCAAGAAATTTTAGACTTTTCAACCATTCACATAGATTTTCTTGGTTTTTGTCCAAATTGTAAAATGCTTTCAAATATTTACCAATTTCCTTCTACAAAAAAGCTTCAAACCAGCTCGTGATTTTGCATTGTCCTTTGTCCTCTCTTCAACATTTATTATGGTATTGAACAAATTGTGAAATTTTTTTTAATATGCATCACATCTATATTATGATGTATCAAATTAGTTTTCCAATATGGAAAATCCCAAAAGATGCTTCATTTTCTCCAACCAAAGTTTTTACTAAAGCTTGTATTAACTCCATCAGCTTCAAGTTCTGTAACTTTTAGCAACCCTAATTCATCAATCTTCTGTAATATCTCTTCACTGGCATTGTAAAGGGGAGGTGGTGTTTATACCATCCTATTCTTAATGAACTTTTGTTTATTGCATCTAAATGGATGACATGGAGGAAGAAATTTCCTATAAATGTCAAACCAAGATGTTTTGGTCTCATTTGGAAGATAAAAATGCATCAGAATCAGTACCATAATAAGGACAAGGCAATTTTTCTATTGTGTTCCATCCAGAAAACATAGCATATGCCAAAAAATCATTAATAGTTCACATCAAAGCTACTCTTAACATAAACTTTTATTTAAGAGACACATCATATGTCTCGATACCATATTCCCAAAGGTGACGAATTTAGAGACTAATGGTTGTAAGAGTACATCAATTTTATGCTTTGGATTTCTAGGCCCTAGCATAATCATTGTTAAGAACATAAATGCCTCATTCATACACATCCATGAAGGAAAATTATAAGGAGTAATTATGATTAGCCATAATGAATATTGTTGGTTAGATTGACCAAAAGATTGGAATCCATCTATTGACAGGGCCAAGCTAACATTTCAAATTTCAATTGCAAACTTATAATGGGTGTTATTGAAATGCTTCCGTGCTAGTAAATTTGATGCATGGCTTATTATTCCATCTTCCTATTCATGTTCATTATGCCATCTCATGTAAGATGTAGTAACATCCGAGGCACATAGTCTTTGAAACCTCAAAGTTAGCAGGAAATAATACATTTGCTTCCAAGGTACTAATTTCTATTTCATAGTACACTTTAAGTTTGAACCTAGAATGACCACAAAATTTATACTCTTGTAATTGCACCTCATCTCCCTAAAAGAACATACATCCCAATTTGCAACAATCAAATTTTCAACTAACAAACCAAAACCCACCCCTAATAAGTTCCTTCATATTGTAAAAGTTATCAACCATTGTATAATTAGGAGGCAATGATTTATTATACCAACCAAAAATTTTATGAAAACATTGATCAGAAATATGCCCTTCAGATTTTATGCTCAATCTTCAAGCAATTGAAGACAATAGAGTCATCTTCTCACAATATGGCCGTAATTCTTGGTCAGCTAATTATAGTAGGTTAAAAAAACTATTTTGCATATGGGTTTGGTTCTTTTTGAAGATTTTCTATATTTTCCTGAAAGGTATAACTGGTTGCATCATAAACCATTTTGATGTAAGGATTTTTCGTTGCGTCCACATTATTTGTTCTAAATCCAATTCCCCTTTAAACTCATCCACATTTATTGATGAGTTTACTTCATTACCCCTTTAGATGCTACAAATCAATGGCTCTTTATGTCACGTCCACTCAAAATAATTTCGAATAAACCCTTTTCTTAAAAACTAGAGATTCACTTCATTAATAGAAAATAATGAATATGTTTGCTATTTTCACATAGGCATCTGATCTTCTGACCATCCATATATGCCGGTTGAGAACACGCATAGTGAATAAAAGCTTCAACTCCCACAACAAACTCAAGATTAATGAAACCATCAGGTGTTAATCATCTACACATCCAAGTCTATCATCATTACTCATTTCTGCAAAAATGTTATTTAAAAAAGTGATTTCATAGTTAGTATTCTTCATTTCTTTTAAGTTTACAAAACATTTAATCTTTGCTTTATAAAACATCCCCTAAGTGTTTATAGGTCTCTGACCATTTCCCCTTCAAAATTGAAACCAACCTATCCAACCATATGAGTTCACAATTATAAAACTCAATCATAACCAATTCCTCCTTTGTGAATGGAAAATCACCATATTATTTCTAACTCATAATAACCTTATAAATGAGTTATAATTCATATATCTAACCATCAATTATTTTAACAATATTCCAAATACGAAGGGATGTTGGATGACTTAATTAGTAGACAACATATGTGAGAATATATCAATTAAATAAAACAATTTGTCAACCAACGTCGCGTAAGAAGTGACATTAAGAGATTAAAAAAAGTACCCACATGTTTTAAATCTAGCATTGCATCGAGCAATCACATAGAAGTTTAAGTATTTATGTTTGAATTAATCACCTATAATTGATTTTAGTACTGTGGTATGTGACATTATTTACACCTGTGAATCGAAAAAGCAAGTTCTCACTATAATCCTGGGCTTGTGGAATTTTTCACCAATAAGCCTCATAGGAACCACATCATGGATTTCTAGGCTATATATCATCCTAGGGGTTTATTATGCAAATAATTGTCATGTCTATTAAACCTATGAAGTTCTTATGTTAATAATGTTTGAACTAATCATATTGAAGTTCAAGTATTTATGTTTGAATAAATCACCTATAATTGATTTTAAACTATGGTACCTAGCATTGTTTACACCTGTGAATCAAGAAAGCAAGTTCTCTTTGTGACTTTTAGGCTCATGGAATTTTTCACCAATAAGCCTCATGGGAGCTACATCATTGGTTTCTGTCCTATATACTATCCTAAGTGTTATTATGCATTGGATCACTTACAAGATCTCAAACTCATTCCACATACAGTAAATACTTATGTAATCATACATCTACTCATCAGTGATTCAAACAAAATCGAAACATAAATACTTAAGAGTATTTATGAACATAAAAAATTCATCAATGATTATAAGAATATTCTAAACAATAACATAAAATCAAAACCTCCTTTGCAGTCATATAAAACCTAAACCCAAATGCTCGTACTATTAAAGCAACACATATGGTAGGCATTAGTTGGACAACTTCCCTTAATGGATGAGACAACCACAGACTACAAAGAAGAAGGATGAGCGACGTTCTTCAATACAAAATAAGGCCTGTGAAAAATATTATTTTGTATTTAATATAATACGCTTGTTCATAGTTTTGTATTTATATCTGTTGCATACACCAAATTTCGCTATAAGCATTAACACTTGAAACTTTTACAATCAGTTATCAATATAATGTCAATAAAGGCATATGATATATACCAACACAAGCAAAACACTTCCAACATGTGATATAAACATCAATTCTTTAAAGGAAAAAAAACTATAATTCACATAAAAAGGCATAAAACGGTATGTAATAATCATAAGATGGACCATACTAGCCTAATCCAATTGTGAAATTATCAACGTTATTCTTCCTATGTAATAGGACTAAGAAATTTGGCACCTAAAAATATTATTTCATTTTATATATTCCCTCAAATGTGAAGTGCATAATAGAGGAACAATTATTTTACTTACTATTGGGTTAACCATCTTCATACTAATTTATTTTTATAAAAGAACATTAAAAATGTATTAATTTTTGTGTTGGGAAAGTATTAGTGGCTCACTTCTAGTGTTCATATTTTAGATCTTTTTGTCTTTGTTATGTATAGTTCTTACTTTTCTTATTATTTTATTAAAAAAAATGTGTTGCATTTTGCAACCACTACTTGCCTTCTACATTTTATTGCAATTGAGAAAAATATGATTTAGTTAATTTCACAATTTATAAAAGCTAACAATATTAGCAAAAGTCATATTAAAGGAAATATAAGTTTACATAACATGTAACTGATACATTATTTTTATTAACATAATTACTAATAATATCTAAAAGAGCAAATTCCTTTCCTAAAATATGAAATCGATAATCCATAAGTTCATTGGTGTGATTTTATCTAAATTTTGCTTATAAAAAATAGACATTTATGGTGCAAGTAATTAAATTCACTTAACATCACACGATTACATAAGTGCTTCTGAATCTTGATCAACTTCTTCCAATATAGATCATATATGTTATCAATAATATATTGCATGTTACAAGGTGCATATGACATATAAATATGAACCTACTATAAAAAATGGTCTAGGATGGCATTCTCTATACCATAATTCTAACATACAACATATGTAAATTCTATAATTGTTTTATTCATCAATAGGCATACCGACTCAAAGTGTTATCTAATCTCTATAATTCAACTCCATAACAATTTATAATAAGAAAACATTTAAAAAGAGATAAACATAACGATTTTGTTACCTTGAGAATTCTCTTACATAAGTGATGGAATAAATGGATCACTAAACTTTATCAATTTATTCCATACTAAAATAAACCAAAACTTGCCATAGGATGCATGCCTATAATTTATAACCAATATATTGTTATCTTAGGCAAAATTTATATTACGACATACAACTCAAATAGCATGCTTCATTAGTGCTCCAAATAAGTTCTTCATTATACCATTTTCCTTATGATTAGAGTCGATTAACATAATCCTATTGAAATGTAATAACACCACCATTGCTTATTCTAAATGAGAGGATTAGAAACAATCAAGAAAAAGATATTCAACTCCAATTCATTATATAAATTGTTATTTCATGCATTAATGCTAATATAAATAAATAAAATACAATAAAAAGATATTCAACCTAAAAATTGATTTTATGAATGTTTAGTAATTTCGTTTGAAATCACAAAGACACCAAGAACTTTTATAAAATTAATTAATCATATTTCGGGTACATTCACTAGAAGTTTGTTGTTTTGTATTTTGATGACATTTTAGTGTATAGTAGGGATTTTGATGAACATATGTGTCATTTATAACGCACAAACTCAAATAACACATAACCTCAAACACACAATACTCAAATTGACGTTCATATATAAGCATTTGAATGAAGACTTCAAATAGTCACAATGGCTTATCATCAATTAGGAATTTTGCTCATACAAGTAAAAGCACTAGGGACATATAACCATTTGATATATAATGGCATATTGATCATATGGATTCTAAATAACATAATTCATAACAGGTGATGCCCTAACCAATCAATTTAAATACATATAAAGATCACCTTCCAACCTTGTCCAAAACTATATATATATAAGAATAAAGAAACAAAATAAGATTGAAGCACTCAAAAATAGTTAAATAGTATTAACTTAATAATCAAAAAATAATAATCATTAGAGTATCTCACCCAAGGAATAATTTTTATTATCTTAATATTGGTACGAGTCAGGAGACACTTCAACTCCCTACATTAAAAAATGCAGAGAGGTTAGACATATAAATAGGATGGTGTAAAATCATGAAGCAAAGAAAGCAATTATGCACGTATAATAAAGATAAAAGGTAAATAGTAAATTTATATGTTAGATTATTTGAAACCTTATATTGTGAATCATCTAGCAATAATGTATTTGTCTCTAGATAACATCTCTATAGCTGCATAGAAGACAAGAATATGAACTTTTGATAATTTTTTCAATTCTTCAAGTACAAGGGTTTTCTCCTATTCTCTATATTGGTACTTTGAGGTTGATCTTGCATGGTAATAATAATCATGAAACATAAAAAGCGTGCTTTACATCAATTCAACACATTGATACCAATATGACATATACTATGATGGCACCACTATAGCTCTAAACTTACCAATTGTGCATTTTTGGATCGAGTGATTGTATATATTATTTTTGGAAGGAGTAAGAGTATTAGGGTGATGATACTGTACAATTTATTAAGAAGAGTATCATGAGATATAAGATTGCTTCATTCACATTTTTCATTCAATGATAATGAAACTCATTATTTTCATGCGTTATTGGAACATGGTGGAAATATGCCATATCATCATTTTGTATGGATTGATAAAGTTGATGGGCCATATGGGAGATGTAGAGTTACAATACCTATGTTCCTTAAAGTGATTAAAACAAAGTGCTCATTATCTTATTTTGTTCTGTCCAATACATCACATCCCTAAGTAGACAAATATCATTTTATCTTTTTAATTAGGATAGGAAAATAACTCGTTCAATTGATGTTAGGCAAGATAGTTGGTACACCAATAACTAATATAATTCATAAGTCAAGTTAATGTATATACAAACTATAGAAAGATTCAAGAATTAATTTTGTTAAAGGATAAACAATTCATATATAAGGTATGCAAGTTTGATTAAAATTGCATACAATTGATATTTTCCATAATTAAGAAACAGTTTAGTTATTCCATGAATGCAATAACATACTTAAACCTCTCGTTTCAAAAGACAATACCAAAATGTGTTTATTTTATAAAAGATTATTGAAATTCAAAAAAATTTTCCAAATTCGACAAGATGCATAAAGTTAAAAGTTTTTAAAGAAATATGGAATGATAAGATTAAATGAAACATGTTGTAAAATCTCGTATATGACATATGCAAAGCTTTCAAGAATTTGTGAAATCCTAATTTTTATTATACACTAAATACTATAAATTCATGATATCATTGACAAATTGTGTATTATAAACATTTATAATGTAACTTTACTTTAGAGAGAATGTTCTTATGAGTCATCCAATAATTGATTTGGGATTATAATTTTTTGTAATTATAGGAATTGATTTCACAATTATAAGATTATAGCTATTATTTGAATAATCTTGTATATTAGTATAGGGATATATAATTTCTTAATAATATGATTATTTCTTATTTTTAGATGTAATTGTGTACGGAAATGTACTTTATATATTGAAAAATTATTATTGAACAATCTTTGATAGATGAAATTGCCCCAACTCCAAAATAAGGTTTAAATCTTAGTAATCATCTAACCTACACTTTCATATTATTAGGTTCCATACAAATCTTTCTCTACTTGGTTCAGGAAATAATCCTTCCTTTAAAAGAATCAAGGAAAAGGTGAGGTATATTCCAAATTCTATTAATATAAAATTATACTGCTCTTTTAGAAGGTGCAATACCATGTTTTGCCTAAAAGTTAAGGATTCATCTTCTTAAAATGAAGCAGAAAAGGCATGAAGAAGAAAAGAAAAATAGTTGCCAAAATACACATTACTAGTAGAGTTTCAAGTGCCGTTTAAGGAGCCATTTGTAATTGTTATTAGCTCAAATTTGTCATTCATCACACAATAATGGTAAAATGCAGACAAAACATGTAAAATGGATCAATAACATTTCACAAAATCAGTATAAAACTCATTGACACACAAACGGTATAAAACTCTTTCACACATAAAACTCATTCACTAATCAACAACATTTCACTAAATTGGTATAAAACAACATTTCACTAAATTGGTACAAAACCCATCTTAAACAGACACGAGGACAGCGACAGCTACAAGGATGGTGACAGAGACAAAGATAGCAAAGACCAGGATGATGAAGATAGGGTGGAAATACGACGTAGGAGAAAATGATAGAGATAAAAGGAAAATGATGATTGGTGGGGACGGGGGGCGGGGGATGGTGTTGCGCTTTGTTAGGATTTAGGTTAGACAAAAAATGACATGGTTTGGTATCAAACCAAATGACATAGTTTTCGTTTTACGAAAAACATTGAAGTCGAAGCAAAATAACTGCATTTATCTTTCAATTTTACCCATGGAATAAGTTAGTATTTTACTGATGAAAATGTATTCTGATGGTACACTCTAATGCTTATCTATGTCGTGGGAGACTTTACCAATGGAAATGTTTTCCATCGGTACATTCTAATGCTTATCTATGATGTTAAGCATTCTTACCTATTTTGCCAATGAACATTTTCCATCCGTCATTATATTCTGTTAGAAAAATTGCCCGAATAATTTCCCTCCACATTTACTAACAAATATTTTGTTTGTCACAAATTGAAAATTTTCGTTACAATGTTATCGACAGAACATGATGTTATGTCCAAAATTTTCTATCGCTAATTAGTAATTTTTTTGTAGCGGACAACTTGCTTGTTTGTTACACTAGGTGCAATAATGTCTTATGCCTTTCAAGCTATTTAAGCTAGCAGATAAAATAAATTTATGAGATTCTTCATTATAAGGTTACTACCTCTATTTCTTAAATTGTTAGTGCGTAGTTGAAGTTTCCCAAGACTATAGAAAATAAAGGGCAAGCACTCAAGGAAACATTTAAGCCATTCTATAGTTTCTTTCTTTGAAATTCAAGGTTACTTGCACAAATGAAAATTATATTGATTTTAATATTAAAAGTGATAATTATCACTTGGTGATATTGTCACTTGACAATGAAAAGATTAATTTGTGTGGTAGAATCGATGAAGTGTGATTTGGTTTAGATTAAAATTGTTGTGACTCTATCCTAGATCTTACAAATAATCACAGGCCCTCTTTGTATCTTATAATCTTTATTTCGGTCTCTAAGAGATAAAAAGGAAAAAAAATTCTTTAAGCTCAAGTAGTCATAAATAACTCTTTGTATTTTGGGGTTGTTCAAACCTTTTGTACTTCATGTTAAAATATTCGTGAGGGGATTGAGGCATTCTTTCCCCAAACTTCTTTCTTTTCTTAAATCTTTGATTTCATCCTAATGTTGTGATAAGTGTAAATTGCATCGTGTTTTAGGGCATAGTTGATATATGTGTAGTTGTTAATTTGATCACTTGGTATGTGTTTAGGTTAAAATTATGTAAAGTTGTGATTTATTTGTGTGTTAAGTGTTTTACTGGTCAGTACAAGTCTTCGAGCTTAAATATTATGTTTCTGAGGTACTTGATACGTTTGCTAGTATTTCAGGGTGAATATCGAAGAGCAAAGGAGTTTTGGAGGGAATTTGAGGCATAATGTAGGCAATAATCATGACAGAAGCTTCAGGTTTGGCCCACGATCATAGCATGCAACCTTACGAACTTCATATTTCGAGGAATTTTTTAGACCTTTTAAACCCTAAAAAACCCTAGGTTTACCCAAAACATAAAAGAGTATAAAAAAGAACATAAAGAGGCAGAGAAAAGTGAGCTTTCATGCAGCCACTATTGAAAATCCTAAAAAGAGAAACAAGAAGAGGAAGAGAAGAGGAAGAAAAAGTCGTCTCGACGTGCTTCATAGATTAAAAGGTTTTCCAATGCTGTTGCGTTCCCAAATCATCCATTCTAAATGTTTATTTATTTTCTGTTTCAATTTTATTCATGTATAAAGATGGGATGGATTGTATAATGATAGATGCTAAAATGAAGATGAGGTTCTAACTCTCCTTCGGGATTTTATTTTGATTTAATGATAATCTAGTCGATTGTATTTAATGAATGAATGTTATGATTTGATTACGATCTTGCATAATTCAGTAATAAACTAAGAGGGTAAACTGAATGAAATACGATTAAATCAGATTAATAAGAGTGAGGTGATTTAATAGAAACTGTGATAAATCATATTAGTAATCATGTGGAGAGAGATCTCATGTGATGTTCCAATAGTTATTAGAGTGTTTCTAATTAGGTTTTAGATAATTTGTGAATTGAGAGATTGCAAACTCCATAATCTGATTAGATTTTATGATTTAAGGTTTAATGATTATAACTCTAGAGAGAGTAATCAACCCTAGGATAGTCTAGAACTGACACTCCATTGGCATATAGTCGGCTAGATTTGCATTAATGATAAGTAACATCCCCTTTCTCATAACTTGGTAAACTCTTTGATTGATTTCCATTGTGTGGGTTTATTGCTCAATTGCTAATTCTTTCATGTTTAATTTCTGATTTAAGTGGTTGAATTCAATTCTCGTGATTATTTTCCATTGCATTGTTTATTTTTTGAGTTTTATATATTGTTGGCCTTAGATTTTAGGATTAGATTAATATCCCTTCTTGTGGGATCGACACCTCTTATTCTACAGTCACGATCTGTGCACTTACCGTATTTGAGGGCTTATAAAATTTAAAGCTCGAACGACACAAACAAAATTTTGACACTATTGCTAGAAAGGGTGAAGATTAGTTTAGTTCTCTTATACTAAGGCTTTTAGTTAGTTTTAAGTTTTAATGTTCTTCCCATTTTTTGGTCTGTGTTTGTGCTCTTGCATCAACATAAGAGTTACTAGGAGTTCAAGTCACATAGCTAAAATTGCAGAGTTTGACATCACTCGTTTAAAACATTCAATTAGAAGAGCTCGATATGAAGAAGAAGAAGAAACTGCAAAAGCAATAATAGTCGAGGAGTTTCATCAAGAGTTGGATCAAAGAGTGAACGAAGTGCATCAACCGAGAACACTTATGGAATTCATGAGACCGGGCTTCAATGCAGTCAATCAAGGTGTAGCTAAGGCACTCGTGGAAGCAGCTTACTTTGAAATCAAACTAACTCTGCTAAACATGCTTTAACAAAATGTGCAATTTTATGGATTAATGAACAAAGACCCAAATTCACATATTGTCAATTTCCTTGAAATCTATGATACTTTCCATTATCATCAGATGTCGGAGGATCCTATAAGAATTAGACTATTCCGTTTTACCTTAAGGGATAAAGCAAAAGCTTGGTACCATTCCCTCAACTAGAATAATGTCACCATTTGGGACCAATTAGTTAGTGCTTTCTTAGGTAAGTACTTTCCCCTTACCAAAACTACGAAGATTATCAAAGAGATTATAAACTTTTAGCAAGGTGAGGGAGAATCAATTTATGAAGCGTCGGAATGATACAAAGACTTGTAAAGAAAAAGTCCACACTATAACCTACCTAAAGAATTTCTTTTGCAAACATTATAAATAGAGTAACCCCACATACAAGAAGCACAATTGATGCAGTTTTAGGAGGATCATTTATGAGGAAAACAGTGGATGAAGCAGAAGAGCTATTAGAAAAATGAATAGTAATAGTTTTTTATAGACAAACGAGCAAAATAGACAACCTGTAAATCTCTGTGAGCAAAAAAGGGTTACAGCTATCGATCAAATGACAAAAATGCAGGCTTAAATTGATAATTTAACTCAATAACTAAACAACATGACGGCTTCATCCTCAAATACAGTAAAAGTTGTTCAGCTGAAGTGTGAGCTAGTGGGCAGATGGATCATGATATAATTGATTGCTGCTTGATGAAGCATAATAGATTAGAGCAAGTAACAAAATGGGAACACAATACGATCAAGGAGTGGGGAAACAATCGCTACTCCAACACATACAAAGCTGAGTGGAAAAATCACTTAAATTTCTCTTAGTCAAACAATGCTGGAAGAAAATTTAGACCTCAAAGACCACTAGGTTTCCAGCAAGATAAACTGAGTTCAATGGAATCCAAGTTAGACAAAATTTTAGATAAATTTGGAGGCAAGGAGGATGTAGATAAGAGGTTGGAAGGCAAGTTTGAGCAAATGACAAAGAATCACGCCTCCTCGATTCATAACCTAGAGATCCAAATAGGTTAATAGGTAGAAACAACAACAACCCAAACTGCAGGAACCCTTCTAAATAACATTGAGTCCAATATGAAAGAATGAATTGTGGCCATTACATAAGCAACTGAGGAGGATCACACAAAGCTGAAGACAATAAAGGTAAGGACAAGAAGCAAGTTGATAAGAATGCTTTTCGAAGTGAACCAGGCTTAAACAACCCAAAAGGATCAATATGGAAACCCCTCCTCTATTTTAAAACAACAAAAGTCAAATCCATTCAGGGACAAAAGGAACGCAGAGGTACAAGAGAATAAGGAAGGCTCTCTTTCGGCAAAGTATAATTTGCATAAGACAAAGAAGTACCAACACCCAATTTCATTCCCAATTAAAGCCATAAGGAAATCAGAGGAAGTTAAGCTAAATAAAGTGGTAGACATGATTGAGCAACTGGGAGCACGACTTACACTGATGGAATCAATAAAAGGAAAGGTGGAAAAAGAATTGGAGGAAGAAAAAAAATTGATGACACCGCTAAATAAGGAGGATCCAAGGGGATTTTTATATCCCCTGCAATATTAAGGGTGTCAAAATAAAGAGAGCCTTCACTAATTTGGGAACCAGCATAATCAAGATGTCATATTCCTTATATCAGAAGCTAAGATTTGGTGAAATAGTCCCTTCTAAGATATTGGCAAAAAAGACAGATAAGTTACTCATCGTCCGAAGGGCATCATACATGATGTGCGTGTTCAAGTGGAAAAGTTCACCTTCCCCATGGACTTTTTCCTACTAGACATAAAAGAAGACCTGGAAATCCTAATTATACTCAAGTGGTCATTTTCAACCATTGCTTGATCAATTATTAATTTAGATGGGGGTGAGCTGACTCTAAGGGTAGGAAAGGAGAATATCTTTCACCATAACCAAGAATGATAAAAGTCCTCTCCAGCCTATGGACATTATGAAGGGAACAGATCTTGGTGGAGAAAAAAAGAAGAAGGATGGTCGAAAATGGTCTCTGGAAAAGAGTAAACCTCACAAGAGAAGGAGAAGAAAGAATCCAAAAAAGGAAAGTAGCAACATAAGTAACTAGGTGGGACGCATGCATTTTATGAGATTGATAACTGAGTCACCACCAAAGAATTCTCTTAAACCACCTTAGGTAAAGAAGAGTGTCATGCTAATGACATTAAAAGTAGTACTACATGGGAAGCAAACCATGGTTTTAAATTGTCTGTTATTTCTTTGATTTTAGATAGTTTGAACTTTGTAGTAAGGATGTTTTGGTTCCAAATAAATATCGTGGAAGAGTATGGCATTAATTTTAATAAAGATGATCAGAAAGGAAAGTGTAATGAGGTGAGAGTGCTAAAAAAAATTAAGAAAGGCTCCCAAGGTGTGTATAAGGATGAAGGTGAAATCATTGGGCCATGATCATGGCCTGCAGCAGGGTAAATCTGTTCATGCAATTTTTAGTTGAAATTTTTACCGTTTTACCCTTCCTTCACTTATATATTCATTTCCAACTTCATTTTTTTCACTTACTTTCATACTCTCCCTTCTTTCTAACTAACTTCCAAAATTTTGCTTTATTCCAACTTTCATCGACTTACAGTTCATTATGCTGCGCACTAAGTAGTTAGTAAAGAGCAACCAATCATCGGGAAGAAATCAAGTATCGAGCTAAGGGAAAAGGAACAAGGCGGAAGATTACAGAGCACTCTTCCCATTCAACATAGAGGAGGAAGGTATTTGATTCCAATCTTTTAGTGTTAAATAGATAGTAGTCCCGAAATATTTTGATTTTTCTATATTTGATAGGCTAGAATTGCCAGATAAGGTTAAGAAATTATCAGAAAATATTTCGTGGAGCAAGTTTATACACCTCCAACACCTTGTCTACCAGGAGCTCACTCTCGAATTCTTTACTTTTCTTCAGCTCAAACCCAGTAACCCTAAGGAAATGTGGTTTAGGTTGTGTGGACAGCCTTATAAGCTGAAAATTGAAATTATTTGTGATATTTAAGGTTTCGCTAAATCTTCCATTGTCAATCAACATGACGACTTTTGTGCTTCCCGCTATTGGAATTAACTCACTGGGTTAAAGCAGTTCAACATGCCCACAATAACATTATATGAAGATATGAGCACTTGTTGTTACATAACTTCATGTATCAAATAGTTTTTGAAAAATCATAAACTAACAAGTGCTCAATGAAGGAACTTTTTTTGATGTGGTGTATAGATCATAACATCTTGGTGTGCACCTCGACATATGTTATGAATGCTTTTGTTGTGACTCTATATAAGAGGAGCAACAATTTGGATATGGGTTACTTGGTTTCCACCATTGCAGAGTACTATGGTGTGGATTGTAATGGTCTAACCATCTACCTCCCTGATTTTCTAAATCACCATCACTTGTGGCAATGCTGATGTAGCACCCTACTACCATAAAGGACATATTGGAACACCCCAGGACATTCCAGTACATACCCTATAATAATGACGTGTTAGAGCACTCACAACACTCATTTAATCCTGGCATCATCATTCTTAATTCTCTTATAAGGCATCATAAAGAGAGACATAATATTTTAAATTCAAAAATTCTCTGTTCATTTCGTAAAAAATGAATTTACAATGTAGCTTTCGACATCTATATATGTACATTGAAAGTTTCCAATATCATCTGAGTACGTACATTATCAAGCCTACTACAAAATGTGCTGTATGAAAAATGAATTATACAAATGTCTAACTAAACCCTTTAGTCTCAACTGACCGACCTTTGAGCCATTTCTTGTTCACAAAAGTACAAGGATTATGCTTCTTATAGCATCTCTCAGTAGCTAATGTCCTCTCTCAGTCCTGAAAAGTCAACGATGCAATTTTGGTGAGCTTTGCGAACTCAATGAGGTAACCATCATCAATGGTTCACTCAATTCATGCAATACATCACACATATAATATATAATTCACATCTTTGCATTTTGCATAAATTATCACATATTGTATTCTCATTCAAATACAAGACACCAATACATTTTAATTAATCAGCCTTACGTATTAAAATGTATATGCAATGCTTATGAGACTCACTTTCACTTATTATATTCGTTGTGATCGAGTGCCTTTTTATCTAGCCCATATCCCTTAGTGGATACCTAGCTATATCGGATAATGTCCCATATCCCTTAGTAGATATCAGGTACATTCACAACAGAGCCTGAGGCTCTTATCACAGTCTGAGCTTTAAGCTACTTATACCAGCGACTATGGTCCCAACTACTTTATCTTTCATGCATTCATGTATTAGAATGCCTCACTTTCTCATATTCTCATTCAATCATATTCACATTGATCTTTGGGCCTTGGTCTGGCATTTAGAGATCACATTTAGAAGCACTTATTTCTTCAAGTTCACATGTAAGTAGCACTTCAATATTGCATTCATGCATCACAAGTCTCAAACCTTTAGTATCCAGAAATCAACAATCAAATCACATTTATAGATATTTCAAATCAGAAATTAAGCAAACAAATAATTAAATGAGACCATCTAGGTTACTCACTGATTGCTCCAGAAGCTATTGCCTCAAAATTTCGACAATATCTAGATGTTAACATTCCAATTGCTCCTCTATATCATGCAATAAATACATTTTCACACATTACTACTTTGTACAATTATAAGAACTCATTTATGCACATATGTGTAAATGAATTATGTACAATGCATAGTCCATGACAATCTCGGATATATTTTCTTTATTCACATCTCATTATCATGTAATAATATGTTTGAATCATTCTTTAACACCCAATGCAATTTATTCACTTTCCTCAATTCATTCATCATCGCCTAGGTTCACTTAAGAAGTTAGTCAAGCCTAAAATATCTCATATGGAAGAACCTTAGCATTGGTTGGTTCAACTAAACTCAAAAGGCCATTCTTTTTCTCTTTAGGTCTGGTCACAATCATGACAGAAACTTTTGGGCCTGGCCACAATTGTGCTAAAAAGGTCATGATCATGACAGAAACTTTTGTGTCATGCCATGATCGTGTTGTAAAGGCCACGACCATGCCCTTCATTATTCTTCCTTTATTCACATGAAATAAACACTTATTCCCCCTCAATTCCATTCCAAGTTTTTCCAAAATTCTTTATCATAAACATAACATCATTTCATGCTAATTCAAATACCAAATTTGATTTCATTTCCTTATCAATTTCCAATCAATTTATGAAACATCTTTAAATCCATATACCAATCATGAAATTCATAACTTCACATTTATAGCATCAAACAAGTTATTCAGTAGGTAAGTCCTATTTTAAGCCTCAGATTAAGTCCAAAAACATCATAATTACATACCTTATCCTTAATAGATTCAAACCTAACATAATCACAACATTTCCATAAATATGATCATGACATAAACTTTTTCCCACTTATTCTGTAGTTTTTCCAGTTTTCTTAAGATAGCTTTTTAGGTCAGTTTTGTACGAACATTTTGACCTATCAAATGAAGTTTTTAGGAAACACTTTCCAGTAATAAAATGTTCCTCATTGTCTTAAGTTTCTAATGACCTAAAATTCATGCATTTTGGTTCTGTTTCGTGAAAGTTATATCCAAAATACTATAAACTGTTTTCATACCTCGTCAATTCACAATTTTCAACTTCAACTTACATTTCAAGACCATAATTGACAAAATTAAAATTTTATTCCTTCACAAAAATTGTAGCCATATGTTTCTAGCTTACTCCAAATTAAGAATAATTCCATTTAGATAACTACAAAACAAGTTATGTGTAAAACACATAATCATAATTAGTGAACATGTTACTGCTACATTTTCTAACACTCATCTTCCAATTTCCCAGATTTTACACCTAATACAACTTTTATAAAGATCACTGTTCCTACTTAATTACTCTTTATTCTTAACCCCATTTTACTCAATATCATTCATAAACAATTCAAAGTCGATAATTGATCAAAAACACCAAAACAGAATATATTTTTATACAATCTCAACTACAATTCTCATTCTTTATTTCACTTCTATATATATCATCTAAATTCAAAACATCATCATATACCCTTTTCTTAACCTAACATTCACAATTTATCATTCCTCATATCTTAAAAATAATATATGATTCCATTTACCTCTTTATTCTCACTCATCATCAAATTCAAACATCCTCTAACTCATTATCATAAATGATTCATTTAGCCAACAATTTTTGAGTACATTAACTCATTACAATTTTAAAGCATATTCTCATTACTAGCACCTACACCCACGTTGAAACACATATATAAAATCTCACGATCATCAATCTTAATTTATTCATCATAAATGCTTTATTAAACACCAACCCATGAAGATTAAAACCCAAATTACCTGATTAATCCTCCAAAAATCTTCAAACTCTTCAAGACACACTTAACCCTAACTTTTCATACAACCCATGTACATCTTCTTTAAAAGATTAAAGGTTGGTTCTTTAATGCAAAGAATGAAAAGGAGAATGAATGATGGTAGTAGGGAAGGGTAAAAACAAAGCTCACGTTGATGGTGGTGAATATATGTCGTGGAAGATGAAAAATCCAGAGAAGAGATAGAGAAGGGGGTTACGAAAAGAAGAAGAGAAGTAAGGAACATGACCATTTAATGGTCTTTCAATTAATTAAGACCATCGTGGGATAAGAGGACATGGTTTGGAAAATGACACATGTCGCTTGCACATGTCCTATCTTTATTGGTTTGGATTAGACACTTTCATTAATTAGTCCAATCAACTCCAATTTCTACTCCAATTGTCTCCAAATTTCAATGACATATATGATTAAATCCCAAAGTCATATATAAAATTACCACTGTCATTTGACATTAATTTCTACTGCTAATTTCTACTGTCAATGAATGCATGTACAATTATTTTAATGTGCAAAAGTTCAATATTCACGTGTATGTATAAGCCTTATTATGCATGAGCATGTAATGCAGTTTCTAATTTCTCTATAATCTCTCTTATATTCTATTCTAGCCTTAACATGGATAACGGGATGTTACAGTTGAAATCTTAAAGTCCTATAATATAGAACTCCAGGACATTATCTAAAAAACTCATATGAAGATTAGGCCGAGTCCGGAGAGTTCTAGCGTAGCGCCACCTCAGCAGGTAGAAGAGGACTTAATAGGAGTCTAAAGAGGAAGAAGACACAGAAGAACTTGGTTGGAAGAAAGTGCTTGACACAATCTCCGCCAACACAAAAGCAATTACTGACATACGTGCAGAAAACTTTAGAAGGATAAAGGAGATGATTTGCACACAATGACGTCAAAGACAGGATATACGCTAGATTCATCAATAATTTGAGGCTCAAGGCATAGAACTACCACCTCCGATACCATCCCCACCTCTATCACTGTAAGGTTTTGTTTCTATCACTTTTCTTTCAAATTTTTTCTTTATTTTTTATTGCTTCCCTCTATGTGTGTTTGTTTGTCTCATCCTCATTGCTTGTTTGTCTCTTTCTCATATCGAGGACGATGTGTCGTTCAAGTGTGGGGAGGGTTGTGTGTTTTGTTCTCAGTGTGAATTTTGTATATTGTTATATTAGTTTGTTTACGTTACATATTGTGAATTGTGTGAATCTATCGATGGCTTAGATGGAATGAAATTAATTTAATTTTGAACATAGTCTATTAGGTTGTGAAAATTCATTTAGCTCACAAAATTAGTGATCTAGGTTCTTTGGCTAAAATATGCAAGTTGATTAGGATTTAGTGTTAGCTTATGACCTTTTAAGTTGTCACATTCATTCATAATTTTATATCTTTCAACTAAGTAGGTTAGCTAGTATTTTTTTAATGAAAACGAGTAGCAAAAGCAACAAGGTAAGCATTAAATAAAAAAGGTGTGTTTGTAAATTTTAAATAAATAACTATTCCGCTGGCATTCAGGTTATGAATAGAGCTAGAAGCCAATTAAGAATATGATGTAGCCAAGTAATCGAATCGAGAAGCATCACAAATGTGTGCCATTGCGTCAAAAGGCTATAAAGATGTTCCAACCAAGCAACTTAATAAAAACATGAGTTAGTTGAGTAACCAGATCGACATTCGTCACCAATGTTTGCCTTTGCGTAAAAAGACTAGGTCTATGTCCATAAAAAGTAACCCCAAAAAAGTATTTTCTAATAAAAACCTATGAAACTTGAAAGTAGTCTAACTTTTCATGAAAAAGTACTTAGGATTAGTTACAAAGCTTAAATGACCAAATAATTATTAATGTGTGTGTACAACTAAAAAGGGTGTATAAACTTGACATTTGGGTCTTGATTAATATGTATATTTAGTTCAGAGCCCCTAAATGTAGATTTTACATATTAATGATTTGGAATAACTTGAATGATTATGTTTAGAATTAAATTTGTTTCATGAAGTTAAAGTCATTATCTCATTATTACATTGTATGCTTTGTGAGTTTATGTTGTTTTTGTTTTGTTTGCTTGAGGACAAGTAAACGTTTAAGTGTACGGATGTGATAAGTGTAAATTGCATCGTGTTTTAGAGCATACTTGATATGTGTTTAGTTGTTAACTCAACCACTTGGCATGTGTTTAGGTTAAATTAGTGTTAATTTGTGATTTATTTGTATTTTAAGTGTTTTATAGATTAGTTCAAGTCTTTAAGCTTAAATATTGTGTTTTTGAGGTACGTTGATGTATTTACTAGTATTTTAGGGTCAATATCGAAAAATGGAGTAGTTTCAAAGGGAATCTGGGCCACCTGCCATAATCATCATAGAAGCTCCAAGTTTGGCCCACGATCGTGGCCTGCACACCATGATTGTGACAGAAGGCTCAGATGTGAGTCACGATCGTGGCCTGCACGGCCACGATCATGGCCTAAATCGGGCAAATGCGTAAACGCTCACAAACTTCATGTTTTGAGGGATTTTTGGACCTTTCGAACCCCAAAAAAACCCTAGGGTTACCCAAAACATTAAAGAGTATAAAAAAACATAAAGAGGGAGGGAAAAGTGAGCTTCCGTGGAGCCACTATCGAAAACCCTAAAAAGAGAAACAAGAAGAGGAAGAGGAAGAAGGAGATAGGAGAAGAGGTCTTGATGTGCTTCCTGGATCAGGAGGTTTTCTAACCCTATTGCCTTCCCAGATCATCATTCTAAGTTTTTATTTCCTTTTTGTTTTAATTTTATTCATGTATAATGTTGGGATGGATTGTATAATGATAGATAGTAGAATGATAATGATGTAAATTCTCCTTCATGATTTTTTTTTTGATTTAATGATAATATAGTCAATTGTATTTATTAGATGGATGTCGTGATTTGATTACGCTTTGACATAATTCTGTAATAAACTGAGAGGGTGAACTAAATGAAATACGATTAAATCAGATTAATGAGAGTGAGGCGATTTAATATAAATTGTGATAAATCATATTAGTTATTGTGCAGAGAGAGATCCCATGTGATGTTACAATAGTTTATTAAGGTGTTTTAGATCTAGGTTTTAGATAATTTATTAATTGAGAGATTGCAAACTCCATACTCTGATTAGGGTTTACAACTTAGGATTTAATGGTTATAACTCGAGAGAGAGTAATCAACCCTAGGATAGTCTAGAAGTGACATTCCATTAACACATAATCGACTAGATTCACATTGATGATAAGTGAAATCCTTTTTCTCATAACTTTGTAAATTCTTTGATTGATTTACATTATGCGTGCTTATTGTTCAATTGTTGATTCCTTTATGTTTAATTTCTAATTTAAGTGGTTGAACTTAATTCTCATGATTACTTTCCGTTGCATTGTTTATTTTGAGTTTTATATATTGTTGTTCTTAGATTTTAGGATTAGATTAGTCCCCCTTCTCATGCGATCAACACCTCTTATACTATAGTCGTGACCTATGCTCTTGCAGTATTTGAGGGCTTATAAATTTAAAGCTCGAATAACATGATCATGGTGCTTGTAATATCTTCATTATTTACCATTTTGATATTTGATCATGTTGAAGCATGTTTGAGGTTAATTATGATTATGCTTTTAGAACATCTTCTTTGTATCCCCTTAAAATATACCTGAATATATGATATGTTTGCTTCATTATCTTCTAGTTGGCCTCTTTAGGGGCTCTTTTTGGTGTTTTATTATTGCTTTTGAACTGTGTTAGGTGAGGTACATATAGAGGGATCTTATATTAGGATATCATCTATGAGGATATTATTAGAGTTTGAATTGGATTCTTGATGATGACTCTCCTTTAGCTCTTCCCCATCAAATTTCCTATGTGCCTGTTTGAAATTTATCGCCAGTGGCTTTCGACATTTGAGTCCACTTATGTTGTTTAGGCTTCTAGTGATAGCTCTATTGAATTTCACATTGCTTCAACTTTCTATCATCCTTAAGTCACTTTACCTTTAATGTTTTCAGTAATTGACAATCAGTATAAACCTTAATGTAGAGTCTAGCAAAGCCAATACGCTTTATAATTATTGTACGCTAATCCTGGCATAAGGTTTTCCAATAGGACTTAGTCATATAGTTAAGCTTCTATTTGGACCAATATTTAAGTGATATATCATAAAATCTTACCCAAAGAGTGATAATGCTTTAGTTTCAACTTGCTTAGACTTATCCATAATCTATATTTGAAGAGAAAGATTGGTTTCTCACTAATATGCTAAGATCATGATTACATGACTTTCAGTATTTTAAATTCATTTGGGTATCTAAAGAGGAAGCTTTCTTCGTCATTAATGAAGGTTTCCTTGAGGCCATGTCTTTTTTAGTTTGACATTGCCTGTTTGTGCACTACTAGGTATGTTGGTTTTTTTTCTCTAAAAAGTTTTACAAGAATGTTTGCGCATTTTAGGCACCCAATTTAAAGATAGGAATACGTGGAAAGACCATTAGGTTGTCATTTTGAGAAAGTGAGAGACACTTCAACCTATCAAATGTTAAGTTATCTTCTTCCACTTGACTCTATGTTCTCATTCTATTTTTAAAGGCATAAATTGAGTTAGGAATGGCAAGTGGCTTAGAATTTATTATTTAGGGGAAGAGTAAGATTAGATCTAGGAGGGAAGCAATAAGAGTTATATTCAACATCTGGTAAATACAAGGCATTTAATCAATGTTTGAAAGAGAGGTTGAAAGGTCTGAAATTTTAAGGGAGGCTATTAGTGATGGGCAAGAAAAGGGTTTACTTATTGAAGTTATGAAATTTCCAGCAGTTAATTATGAGGTTGGAAAAGATGGATATGCTGATTTAAGTCGTGAGGTATAATTAAATGTAAGAGGTGGGGGAAAAGGGTTCACGAGGCTATTAGGAGAAAGGAAGTTGAAACTGTGTAATGGAAAAGAAGCAATTTCAAAGTTGAGAGAAGTCAAAGACAAGTCAACAAAACTAGTAAGTGAAAGGATGGTTAGGTATGGGACATTGCGAGCGTTAAGCAAAAAACCAATGTTTTAAAAACCAAAGCAGACATTAAATAGGTCGAAGGAAAGGTTTAAGGTTTAGAGGTCCAACTGGCACATAATAAATAAGAAGTAAAATTTATAACAATAAATAAAAATAAAATATTTATTGAAATAAAAATACACCAATGTCTATTATTATATAATGAATTAATAATAAATAAATATGAGTCTAATATAAAATTTAAAATAGCAATAAAAATAAAAATATTATTTTTGAAGGAGGTTGTGTCTCATCATCGTCAAAAGCTCCAAATTCTCCAACGTTATTTAAATATTCTTAAATTACGCTTTCATCCAAAGTATTTCCATCAACTTCTTCTACTACATTAGATTAAATTACAAATTAGTAATGTATGAAATTATTTTCAATTTTAAACTTGTAATACAGTATAATTTTAACTTAAATATGATCAAAATAAGATAAGAACTGACCATCAGTAGATGTTCTAAATTCATTCATTGTGACGAATGCATTTTCTTCGTAAATTGTCTTTTCAAATTCATTATAATCAAGATCAGGCGATCGTTCTTCTTCTTCGATCCAAAAATTATTATGCTCAATACAATTAATATCAACTGGATCATAAGTTCTCTTCTTACTAAGCGCTCTCAACATATAATAGAGAAATTATAATGTCAATAATGAAATAAAATTACTGAAACAAAAACAAAAATATAAAATACTTGTTCTTCATTCTCAGATTATAAGTAACATAAACAAGGTCATTAAGTCCTTGATGTTCCAAACAATTTCATTTCTTTGTATGAATACGTTCAAAAACACTCCAATTATGTTCATAACTTGATGCAAAAGTTGTTTTACTGAGCATCCTAATAGCGAGTTTTCTTGTTGTTGGAGCACTATCACAGAATAATCTCCACCACTCATCTGTATTTTAAATTAATAGTTATGATAAAAATATATTATTAATAAATAAATAATGAACTAAAATTATAAAACTTACCTAGCTGCAATTTTTTCATCATAAGTTCTCTCTTTGCTGATGATCTAGCAAAACTCTCTAAACCTTCACAATACAATTTAATTTCATTTATCGCTTGTAATTGCTCTCCACTAGAGAAATTAACTTTGCATTCAATCACATTAAATAAACCTCCCATAATATTAATTGTACGTGCTTCTCCACTATATAACTAATAAGAATTGAGAAAATAAACTACTAAGTGGATCCTTTGAGTAAGATGCTTATCCCATCGTCGATCAACAATATCTTTATAAGGCTTGTACAATTTCTCCTTCCCTTTAAAAAGATTTATAATAGTGTTGTAAGCTGTATGCATACCATCATATATATACCCCAAAGATGGTTTCTCATCTGAGTCAACATTCTTCAATAGCCTTATAAGTGGGGCCACAATCTTTAAAATGATCAAACAAGCATCCCAAAATTATTATTTAAAATAATAGCACAAACTTCTTTTCCTTTCACTCTTTGATAATTTATGACTTGCAAAGTGTTTACTTGTCACCAAATTTTGAAGTAGTTGCTTATGTTGATAAACACTTTTCAAAGTAATAAATGTGCTTGCAAACCTAGTAGCAGCGGGACACACGATCTCAACCCAATCTTTTTGTTTTCTTAACTAAAGCGAAAATGTGACATGATTGTACAAAAGAATTGGGATCTTAAATGTGCGTAAGACTAGAAATATGAGCCATATTGCCAATAGCTTTTAAAATAAGATTTATACAATAACAGCACATGGAGACCAATAAATATGCCTATACTTTGATTGTAATAAATGCCCATCTGATACATAATTAGCTGCATTATCTGTAACAAAATGCATAACATTCTTTGGTCCAACCCCACTCGACAATTTCAGAGAATAATTCAGATAAAGCATTAGTTCTTTTTACCATCTTAGAAGCATCAATAGACTTGATAAAAGCTGTTCCAATATTACATTAAACTAAGAAATTAATCAAAGTTCATTGTCTTTGATTAGTCCACCCATCTGCCATAATAGTGCATCCCATTGATTCCCAGCTAGATATATATTTATCCACAATTAACTGACATTCCTTTTTTAAATCTTGAAACAAAGGCACACGTAACTTATAATAAGATGGTACCTTAAATCCTAGACCTATTTCTGCTGTAGGATCAATTGCTTCTTGAAAATATGGTGAATTTAAAGCATTTAAAGGAATATATGAATGATAGAACCATCTAACCCATGCTTTTTTACATCGCAAAACAATATCCTTATCATTCACAAAACTTTTTAGACTAGATTGAGAACCAAGAGTAATTACTAGAGAAAAATAAGAATCTATGTCGTTTGTAGCTTTTCTTTTTCCTTTATCTAATACTTGTGGTGTTTCATCATCTCCAAAGATATATCATCAGCTTCTTTATTTCCTTTTTTTTCCTTGTTGCTGCAAATATTTTCCAATCATGTCATGCACATCAAGTGGTACTTTTTTGCAAGAAGCAATATTACCCTTATCACCAGCATGATGTTCTTCCATTCTATAAATTCCTCCCCCTTTAAGTATTCTACGGAAAAATATACAGTTATATTGGATATTCCCAGCAGATGCTAAAGAGGAAGAAAAATAATTCCATGCTGGATCTAACTTACCAGGAGTAGATGATGCAATATTTTTCGAATCTTTTTCTAATGATTATATATTCTCCATTATGATTTATCCTAAAAAGTATAGAAAAGGATTAGGTATACTATGGTCACGACAAAAGTCTCCTGCTTAACATAATTCTCGTCATCAACAATCACAACTCACAAGCTTAAAATTGTTCTTTAGGATACTCTTTTTTAACAATTTATAAATTTTATCTCATTGAATAAGGTAAATTGTAAATATATAAAACTGTTATTTAATCTCTTTCTAATGCATGTGACTAATTTTAGAAAATAGAAAACCAATCTTCAAAGTCTATAACTTTGTGTTTTTCCATTAATCAAAACCAATTTTTCAAAGCCTATAACTTTTTGTTTTTGCATTTATTTAAGTGATTAAAGAGATAGAATATAGAAGGAAGTGGACCCCTAATTAATTTCTGCCTTTGGTTACATATGTATGAGAAATATTTGCAATAGTCAACAAAAGAATCTTGAAGAATAACTCAAAAACACACAATATCTAATGAAAAGAGAAAGAAAGAATAGTGATTGATAAGAAGGCAATAATAAGACCCACTTGCTTCATTGGATGAGTATGATATGAGGTGGGTAAGCCATGGAAAGGGAAGCATGCAATCTTAGAGGCAGTGGTTCACCAACTTCTTTAGGTTCTTGTTCTCATCATTAGTTGAAATTCTAAATTTAACTAAATTCATGTATTGTTTAATATATTGTTTAACTCTCAAACAAATCTTAAAGTATTGCCAATTTAATTTTAAATTGAATTAGATCTAAGGTTTTAATTGAAAACTTATGTCGACAAGTGAGTTCACAATTTTGCTAGGAAATTATTAAAAAGGCACCTTTAAAGGCCAACACAAATTAGTAATCACATACACGGTGAATGAAATCAATTCGTATATATTAAAAAAAAACTAACAGCAGAATGATGAAATTGTGAGAATTGAATATATCATTTAGAAATTCTAAAACAATAGACTTGAACCAAATCACATACACTCACTCTTTAAGCTTTGCTCTATTAATTACTTACACCACTTCAAAATTGTATCTTGCCAAAATATTGACAAAATAGATACACAGATGACTGCTATCTTGTACTTTTCATTCAGGATTGTATATATAACACAAAGTTGAAGATGACTTATTAACCAATAACTATGAATAAAGTGGGGATCTTCTATACTTGGTACATATCATTATCTCTTAAACATATCTAAAACTTAAATAACACAGTTTCACGCTAAAACAAATTCTGTATTTCATTATCTCTTAATATATTGAAACCTAAATAACACAATCCACAATTTATATTTCACTCCAAAACAAATTCTGTAATTCACTTCAAGAAAACTCTCGAATTCAAGTTGAAGGAATAGTGTTAAGGCAACTACTTACAAAGTTTAATCAACATCTTAGACAGAGAAAGAGAGTGAGGCATAGTATAAATTGCTAAAAACTTCTGTGCATTTGCATGAATAATATTAAGTCATCACAGAAACAATTATAGCATTAGGAACTCATTTCATGGATTTCAAGACTCATTTAGCTAAGTTCTAGAAGAAATCATAACGATTGCAGAAGCCAAATTCATTAAATTCGTTAAGGAACAACTTATTTAGACTACAATTATAGTGTCTAAAGGTATGGAGCTTGCTTGACTCCTTCTCACTCTTTGACTCACACGAGCCACATAACCTAGGAATACCTAACTCAGAAAACCAAAGATATAAAAAAGAATTACCAATATCTTTAAAAGAAATCAAATGTAAAATCAAACATAGACAAGAAATTTATCTACTGAAGATGGAGGTGATGAGATTTGCGACAAGGAAGGAGAAAAGAAGAGAGTAGCGGCAAGTAGAGAAACTCTTTTTTTTTAAGAGTCTAGCAAAGATGATAGATGGCCAGAAATGGAACATGACAGTGAGATTCGCGTGAAGATGGCAAAAATAAAGTTGATTTTGGTGCAATGGAGGCATCTAAGAAGAGAGAAAATTGAGAAGATGAGTTCTTATGAAACTGAAACACTTTTACATTAATTCATATATCAATTAACCAGTTCATTAGAGAACCAACGGGTGGAGGCATCTAAGTAGAGAGAAGATGGATGAGGCATTTGAGAAGAGGGAAGATTGAGAAGTTGAGTTCTTATGAACCTAAAACACTTTTACGTTATTCCATATATCAATTAACTGGTTCATCAAAAAACTGGTTGGTTCTCTGATAAACCAGCCAGTTTTTATACTTAAGGGTTATTAATTAGAGTTGAACCATACATATGGCCAGTTCAGACTGTTTTCAGTCAGACTGGCTGGTCTAGTCCAGTTTTTAAAATGTTGCAAAAAACTGGCAAGTCTAATAATGAAGACATTTCCTTTGTGTGTTAATTGAGGAGTACAGAAAAAATAGATGCAAAGTGAAGAAAAAGGGGAGGAAAGAAGATGGGCTAGACAGACAGGAATAAGGACTAAGGCTAGGTTTGGATTTGCGATGTAGTGGAGATAAGTACTTATCTACTGTAGTTTTCAGACATAGTCATATGTTTGGACCTGTTTTGAGCAATCAAAGGTTAGAGAAAAGTACGGTGCCAACAAAGAAATCAATAAGCAGAAAGAGGGTTGCATAACAAACTGCTTTTGCGGTAGAAATTTTACTTTCCATTAATAACCTTCACTTTAAGTGTTATTTTTCATTATACCCTTAATTAATATGACTAATAATATATTTTATGAAATATTTTATTTACTAAATTTATTTTATTTTATTTTTCTTATTTTAATTTAATATTTTATTATTTATAA
>JAOSBN010129787.1:0-29531 GCA_027563595.1 Erythroxylum suave
GATAATGACAGTTGTGACCGGAGCAGCCACCGATTAGAGCTTAAAGCTCAACGAGTGTATTTGAGCCTCGAGCTCAATAATGATTTAGAGCCTCAGGCTTAACGTTTAATGAGCCCTATAAGGAACAGTTCAAGCGCTCGGTCATAACACCGTAATAATTGGAAAAGTGTCACACGAGCATTTTATATGCATTTGATAAAATATGCGTGATTGAGTGAAAGGTATAATGCCTTATACTTATGTGAAAATAAAAGTGTTGCTTATGTGAAAAATGTGTGACTTTTGATCGATGGAAAATCGTGCTATGTGTAATGTGTTGTATGAATTGAGTGAACCATCGATGATGGTTACCTCATTGAGTTCGCAAAACTCACCAAAATTGCAATGTTGTCTTTTCAAGACCGAGAGTAGGTTCCTAGTTTCAGAAGGACTTTTCCAGCCATGTAGATTGTTTTGGCGAGAGAAGTCATGGCTCATAGGTCGGTCAGCTGGGACTTTTGGACGAACTAAATAGATTTATATAGTTCCTCATTCATGTAGTACTACTGTATTAGGTTTTGATGATGTACACATGGAAATTGTTGAAAGGTACAATGTAGACTTCGATTTTGTGAAATGAAATGAGGAAAAGTTGGTTTTAAAAGATCATGTGTTTTTATATATATATTGATGTTTTATTATGATGCCATGTGAGGTGATCGTAGTGACTGTTTGTAGCTCACCCTTATCATAGGATATGTACCGGAATGACCTGCGGGCGTCCCAGTGTGTACCCTACGGTAAGGGGGTGCTACAAAAATAGTATTTTTATAGTTCTCGAGTTGTTTATAGTTTCGTCACTCAATTTGGTTCCAAACAACCCGCTAAAAATGTCAAAAGACCGAAGAAGCTCATGTGTTGAAAAAACTGAAATTCGTTAGAATTGTTGTCTAGTAGATCCATAGTTTGATACATGGCCATGCAGAAAATCATGCATCACCAAAATTATTGAAAGTTATGAATTTTCATGGCCTAAGAGATGTGCACAGGATGGTGCATGACTGAGCATCTCTTTTGTGCTTTGAATCTTTATCTTGTAATGCATTTGCATCTAAATTCTTCTCCTTTCTTCAATTTCCTATTTCCATACACCTACAAAAACATCAAATGCCTCATGAAACAAAAAATTAAGATCTAATTCTTGTTGTGAACTAAACAAACACTTGTAATATATACAAACACTCACATGAACACAGTTCTAGGCCTATACATATGATAATCATCTAATAAACATCTAAAAACACTAAACAACTATCAAAACATGGTATAAACTACACCTTTCAACATCCCCACACTTAAACTTTTGCTTGTCCTGAAGCAAAAACAAAACACAAAGTCAACAAACCAAACATAAACACATGCATTCATGCATCATGCAATAATGAGACAATGACATCCAACTTCATAGAATCAACTTAACATAAACATCAATCATTAAGTTAGTTCAACATACTAATCTATGAATTTCTTGATTAGCCATATTAAATTGAATATACATATTGATAAAAAAAATTAACATCATATTCATTCACTTATAGCACTTTTACTCATACATTTATAGTTAGTAATCAATCAAAATTGTAACTATCACTAAGTATTCTTTTATGAAAATTTTTCTATTTTCATAGATCAGTAGGATTTATTTATCAAAACACCACTTTTTAATTTCTTTAATGTTAACCTAGTCTTTTGACGCACAGGCAAACACCTTGTCATAAATGTTCCCCCAGTTACTCAATTAGGCCATGTTTTTATTATTGAGCCTGGCTGGAATGTCATTCTAGCATTTTGACATGAAGATAAACATTTTATCATGAATGCTGTCAGTTACTCAATTATATCACATTCTTAGCTACCTACTAGCTCTATTCACAACCCAATATTTGTTTCAAAAGGCCAACAAAATAGTTTTCTATTTAACACACCTTTTTTTTATATCCACATATCCTATCTCATTTCTTTTTATTCATTCATCCTCTTAAAAGATTACTAATGATGCTAACTCATTCAATTGACTTATAATTATAAATTTATAAAACAAATTTTATAAAGTGACTAAAATGAATGTCATAACCTAATTAATATGCATATTCAACCAAATGTACCTTAAACATAAAATTCACATGTTAATATGCCTTTACAAATTAAATGACCATGTTCAAAGCTAAACTAATTCCATCTAATTATTGCCATTGACAAATTCACAATATTCACATATGTACAACATCTGTTCACACAGTGTCAGCCTAATCAAAACTAAGACATGATGGTATGCAAAAGTCACACATATGACATGCCAATGCACAATCCTCCCCACACTTAGACAACACATTGTCCTCAATGTGAGAAAAATAGACGACAAATAAAAGAAAATAACAAGAAAAGAAATAACAAAAGGAAAAGGTAACACTTATTAATGAGACCGAGGTGGTGATAGTGTGGGTAATGAAATTTGGAGTCCTTCTATACCATAAAATTCAATCATTTCACTCCCTACCAAATTAAACATAAAAAAAAGTAACAAGGTACCAATAGATTAAATCAAAAACAAAAGTTAAAACTTATCTTAATTCCTGGGTTGTGTCCTACGTAACGCTTAGTTAACATCATTAGTTTGACATGTTCTTCCTTCTATGCTAAACCTGGGTATATTATGAGTGGCTTGCATTACCCGTGTCATCCAATTTCATTTGGTAATAAATAAGCTACAAATTGCAAGATAATCAAAAAGACATAATTAATCAAATTAAACAATCCAAGTAAATTCACTATGTGCTCTTCCATAAAAAACTGTCAAAAAATTAGAGAATGATGAATTAACTTGAATTGTTAAAGAACTCTAACATTTTGTATTACGGGATGGGGAACTGCTACTCTTCTTCCTTATTCACCTTTGTCCCATCTTCTTTATTTGCTTCATTAATAGATACTTCCAAATATTCTTCATCCTTTTTGTTCTTTGTCATCTATTCTTTTTTCTCTTCTTCTTCCTTGAAAGATTAAACTAACATCAAATATCATGAAAGAGCTAACCTCCTTAGGATTCTTCAATAACTTCTTCATATTGAATTTCACTTATTCATCACCAGTTCAAAGGATAAGTTGGCTTCATGGGCATTTACCAAAGTTATCTGGTTTTCAGAAATGGTATGCCATAAATTGGTTGACAATTTTGATCCTCTTTAAATTCTTACAGGACAAAATCTACAATAATAATAATATTTTCCACTTTCATAGGCACGTCTTCCACCAAACCAAACGATTTCTTTATCGATTGGTCAAAATATGCATTGTAACGTCCTGTTTAAATATTAAGGGAGAACCTTGGATTTCTGTAAATGAGAAATAACAATGAGAGATTAGAAAAATGCATTTCATACTCATATATAATATAGCATTCATGTATGTGAAATTGATTATTGCACACATTACATCAACTGGTTCATGCACTCATTTGACATTTCCAGGTATAAATGATTGTTTTATAGTGACTAGGACGTGAACTGTGGATTATATGTCTTGCAAATTATTTTGGAAAGTATAAATAGTGATGTAGAATTTTTTATGAAAATTTAGGGAATTTATGATACTTATGAGTAATTTTGGACTAGAAAAAATACCAAGTGACAAGACAATTGATAAATGGTAGTAGAATTAATTGTCAAATGGCAATAAAAATTATTGATAAGTGACATTGGGATTTAGTGACAAGTGTTACTGAAAGTTGGGAGACAATTGGATTAGAAATTATTAGTCAAATGGACTACTTATTAAATGTTATGGAGTATCAAAATAAGAAAATGTAAATTTGGTTATTTAAGTGGCAACTATCATAACACTCACCACTCACCAAGTCTTTACTTTACTTTCTATGTTTTAACTCCCACGATTATACACACTTAAAACATAAAGATCCTTCAATTGTTATTTTTGCTTCATTCTCTCATCTTCTTCCTCTTTCTCTCCATTCATGAAATGCCCTCACCACCACTTTTTAAATTGAAATCTTGCACCTTGCTACTCTAACAATGATCTTTATTATCCCTTCTTCTTGATGAAGACCCAATCTCTTCCATCTTGTTCTCGGAAGAAAATTATCGTGTAAAGGTTGGAAGGAGTATGGTTTTTACTTGACTTTTGAAGATCTTAATGCTTAAACAAGTAAGTGAGATATTAATCTTCTTGATTTGTTGAATGAAGCATATATGAAGATAGTTAAGGGTTAAATGAGTATAAAATGAGGATATTTACATGTTAAAATATGAATGAGAAAATTGAGTATATAAATGTCTTGTTTTTACATATATAATGAGTAATGATTCATAAATTAATTTATTGATGCTTTTGGGTTAAAATGATTATGAGAATAGGGTATGCAAAAGTGCAAAAATTTGATTAGTGAATGGATGTTTTTATGGTTTGCTTTCCTTATAGTAATGTGGATTGCTTTGGGTGTTATAAAGATGAGTTAAAATGAGTTTAAAGCTAATGAAAAAGAGTACTATGGTGTCTTGGAATGGAAAGAATTAGAATGATAAGTTAGAATTAGAATGAAGGTAGAAATGAAGTTAAACATGTGCAGAAAATTGATGATGAATTTGGATATTAACATATTTTGTTTTGGTGTGTAATAATGTGGATGTTAGTAATTGAAATAGAGGTGAAGTAGAGTGAATTAAAAGATAAAGAAAGTGATGGTATAATGTCTCGAAATGAGGAAAATTTTATAGCCATGGTTGATGTTATGTTTATGTGATTATGATCAACAATTTTGTATGGTGTGTTTTGTGGATGTTTTGAATTGGAATGGTGGTGAGAATAAAGAGAAATTGAAGTAGGAATGATAAGATAAGTATAGATGTGTTAGATATAACTTTTAGGAGTGGGAAATCTAGAAATTGGCCCGTAAATGTCCGTTGGGTGGACTTCATATCCACTGAGTGGACATTCTCAGGAATTTTAAAATTCTAGCTCTGTTTACGTCCCTTTGGAGGGACATACATGTCTGCTGGGTTGACATTCTCGGGATAGTTACATAAATGTGCAATTTTGACCCTTTAGATGGCAAAATCTCTCTTTGAGGTCTTCTCAAAAGTTATAGAGCTCGAAGTCCTTTTCAAAAACTTACTTAAATGACCTTAATCTAACATCCATAGAGAAAGTTATTCTTATTGTCCGAAATCATGTACATATATGAATTATTGACCTATCCATGCTTCCTTATGATGCATTTGGACTTACTTAGGCTTGAATGAAGCTTGAGTTGAACCTAAAATGATGCTAGGATTAAGTGACTAAATGTGTGATATGTGTGAGGTGATAAATGAGTTTACAACTTACTAAATAAATTGTTGATATTAAAGGACCAAAAGCATGAGTATAATGGGAATGTAGATGTTTATATGATCATGGTTGTGATCCAAAGGAGTTGAGTAATATGTATTAAGTAAAGGTGAACGAGAATTGGATATTATAAGAGCTTATAATGCTAAAAAAGAAATGATAAGTCATTGATTGATGATATTATAAGTCCTTTGAGCTATGATCTTAAGTGTAAGCTTGACATGCATAAATGATGATGTTAATGATTAAAGAAACATACCCATAATAGTTAAATTGAGCATGCATTATACATTACACATATACATATGTGTATAATGGAATGTTTTATGTGATTATGCAATTAATAATGTGTGTCCAATATGTGTATTGCATAATGTTGATATACAGGATGGAACATCAGTATCCAGTCGTTTCCAGATCATAGAAGCTAATGTTAATCTAGAGCGTACTGTGAGTCAACCTAGATGGTCCCACTTTCATTATTTTCTTATTAAATTATGTATTGAATCATTACGTGATGTGTATGTACTGATTTCCAGACATTGAATGTTCGAGGTGTTTAATGCATAGATAAAACATTGAAGTGCTACTTGAATGTGAATTTGGCTGAATAAATGTTTCTCATTGTGTATGTTGAATGTCGGACCAAGGCCAATGTCCAATGTGAATGAGAAAGTAAATGAGAATGCAATAGACTGAATATGATGATTGAAAATGTGAAATGCATTTATCCCATTAATGCATAAAATATAAAAGCAGTTGTGACCGGAGTAGCCACTGAAAAAGAACTTAAAGTTCAGACATCTGTGGTAAGAGCCTATGGTTCGAATTGTATGACAGAGCCCAGCATCTACAACAGATATGGGACAAAATGATAGAACCTATTATCTATAACAGATACAGGATAGAATGATAGAGCTCGGTCTCCACAACATATATAGGACAGAATGATAGAGTCCGGTATCCATAACAGATACGGGACTGTGATAAAGGCACTCGGTCACAACAATGTATTAAGTGAATTTGAATCTTATAAACATTACATCTACACATGAATTACATGATTTGAATGATTGAAATTGAAATGTGGAATCAAATTGATTGAAAAATGTGAAAGTTTATGATCAAAGTATGATATTGATGCTACATGATGAATTAATGAAGTGATATGAATTCTGTGATTACGTGAACTATATGTGTTATGTGATTGAGTGAGCTATCGAGGATGGTCCACTCACTGAGTTTGCAAAACTCACCCCAATTTGCAACATATTTTTCAGGCTTAGAGGAGACAATCAGTTAAATCAATTGGAGTTTAACCGCTACTTTTGAGTAAGAGATATAAGTCGGGATCAGTTGGTGTCTTCATATGTTCTTGTGTTATTTTTGCCTTAAAGAATGTATTCCATAAATTTTATACCATTGTATGTGAATAATTCTAATATGTAATGACTTTATGACCGAAAATGTTTTAAATTTGTGAAGGGCCTAAATGATTACTGAAATTCTTCAATGTGTATATGGTTTATGACAATTTTAATTGAAATTGTTATAAATAATTGGGCCATTAATGATTATTGGTTTTCCCAAAAATGTTTGTGGTGTTTGAGAAAAATTTGCAATGAGTTATATTTGACTGCTCTAGCGCACCGCTTTCACAGGTTGTGTGTCCAAATGTCCTTAGGATGTATGGACACATGCTCTAGGGAAGTGGGGTGCTACACGTATAAACATTGGCTTCATATTACCTAGCCATAGTTTCCTAAAAGTTGATAAAGGCATAAGGTTTATATTTATGCCTAAATCACATAAACATTTAAAAATATCTAAATTACCAACTACATAGGGTATTATAAAGATTCCTAGATCCATAGATTATGAGCGCATATGGTTGGTCATTAAAGAGCTATAACTTTCTGTCATGGCTACGGTTTGACTATCATCCCAAGTTTGCTCAATGGATAATATTTCTTTGAGAAACTTTGATTATGTGGATATCATCTTCATAGCTTCCACAAATGATGAGGTAATTTGCAATTTCTTCAGCTTTTCTATAAATTTTGCAAACTGTGTTTCGAATCTGTTATTCTAAAGTCTTTATGGGAATGGTATTTTTGGTGGGTAAGGCGAAGGAGGAACATAGGGAAGGTCCTTATTCTTTTCTTCATCTTTTTTCTTCATTTCTTGGTCTTTTACAAGGTGGGTTTTATTTTTTATACTTGCTGATTGTTCTAGCTCTTTCCCACTCCTAAATGTGATAAACTTAAATTGTTCTCTTGGATTTACTTCTATATTGGTCAAAAAGCTTTCCATACTTCTTATATAGAATTCATTAGCAAGTTGACCCATTTAAACCTCTAGGTTGTGAATAGAAGAGGCATGATCTTTTGCTACTTGCTTAAATATCCTTTTTAACCTCTTCTGGGCATCATCCATGCTTATGATCTTGTCTAATTTGGAATCCCATAAATTGGACTCATCTTGATAAAATCCTAGTTGGCTTTGAATTCCCATTTGAGTCCCTGCAATGTTAGACCTAAAGAAATATGGGTTGTTTTGCCACCTTAAATTGTTCATGTTCTAATAAGGAATGTTACTTCCCAGACAATATTGTGCACCCATGATGTTGGATTGCTGTACATTATTTTTCTACACTAGAAAGCAAACAGTTGTGATATGACTCTCTTGTTTGCATAAGTCGTATCCATATTGAACTGCTTTAAATGGAGAGAAAGAGATTACTGCTAAGCTGGTTAATTCTTTAATAAGGTTGTCAATTTTAGCCTATAATGTTGTCATTGAATCTACCTCAATCGTCCCTTCTATATCTGGGAAGTTTGACTACTGTCCACTTTGTCCCAACGTCTAAGGAAAACTATTGCTTTCCATCTCTTCTAATAAGTTATATGTTGATTGCACTGCTGGTTATGTAATTCCTTGATGATAGGTGTTGAAACTTGGCCTCAAGAAGTCTATAAAGGTCCTTTGCTCTCTGTGATATATTTCCTCCATCATCATTCTTTCTATCTCTTCTTGGTATTTAACTTTTCGGATTCCTTATTCTTGCCTTGTGATGTGCAAATTGATGTGTCTTTCACTTTGAGTCCAAACATCTTTTTTCAATTTTTAATTTCTTATGATTGGGTTACCATAATCATAAGAAAGGGTAATAATTCCTTAAATCAAAGGAATTCAAATTGTCTTAAACTAAGTCCCCAACAATGGTGCCTAAAACTTTTTTAACAAGTTTTATTTATAGTAAAACCCTTAATATTTGCAAGTATACAGATCATACACTTGTAGTATCAAAGGTGTCAATCTCACAAGGAAATAGTTAAAGTTAAGTGAACCTAACTTTGTCTAAGGTGTTAAAATATGAATTTAATGAAAATAAATGACAAAAATTAAATAATCAAATAAAATTAAAGAAATCATCAACAAACAATTGAGTTACCATAATTATGTAAGGATGGTCAAAGATGAGGGTAATTCTTTCAGTGTTCTATTCCTTTAACCACTATTGGTTCAATCAGGTGTTGACCCTAGAATTTCTAAGGGATTAATTACTTTCTCTCAAGACTTGATGACTTAACCTTAATTGATTATGAAATTCCAGAGTTTTTTGCCACTCGATTCATAAAAAATTCCTAACATTTTCAAATAGTTTTGAAGTGATCTATTGAATAATTAAGTTCTCACACAAAATGTATCTTTGTATGATTATCAATTTGATATTTGCATGACTTATTAAATCACCAAATCTCTTTGATCAACCTAATTTGATTACTTTTGACTCACTCTCTTGATTTATTGTTGAAGTATTGACATAAACAAATATCACCACACAAGAATATTGTATTGAATTCAATAATAATCAAGTCAAAAAAATAACTTAAGAAAAAATCCTAATCTAGAAATTTAGAACATCATAAATTGAAACAACATCTTCAAATCCAGTTTACACATCAATTTTAATGAAAATAATAAAGGGAATAAAGAGAAACTTGATTTGGAACTAAAATTGAGAATTTACAATTCTCCAATGTTCTTTTTGCTCCTCCTTATATAATGCAATTTAGTAAGATGGTGGATGCGTTTTTTTTTGTTTCTTTCATGTTCTTAAATAGTATTTTATGGTTCTAAGGTTTTTTTCACTTAATTTGGTTCCAAAAATAGCCCCAAAACGTTAAACGACCGAAGAAGCTGGCATATTGGAAAAGCTAAAATTCAGTGGAATTGTTTTTTGGTAGATGCATGGTCTAATGCATGGCCATGTATAAAACCATGCATCACCAACATTGTTGAAAGTAGCAAATTTGCACAGTGTAATAGACGTGCACAGGTTTATACACAATCGTGCATCTCTTTTGTGCTTTGAATCTTCATTTTGTGCTGCGTTTTCATCTATATTCTTCTCGTTTCTTTAATTTCCCGTTTCCATATAATCACAAACACGTCAAACACCTCATGAAACATAAAATTAAGATAAAATTCTTGCTCTAAACCAAAAAGAACTTAGAATACATACAAACACTCACATTAACATAATTCTAAACCTATACATAAGATAATCATCTAATAAACACCTAAAAACACACTAAAACACCTATCAAATCATAGTATAAACTACACGTATCATAATCTATAGGAACTGACCAATAATTTCTTTATCAATCTGAGTGAAGAATCCACTCCTATAAATTTCAATATAAAGAGATTCTTTGATAGGATTATGTACTTTATCGACTATTACACCTGAGTTGTTAGCATCTCCACTATGCTCTCAAGGTGAATGAATCTCTCATTGGATGTGAACTGCTTACTATATCAAACTGCACTAGATGTGGAGGATTGCAAATAACATGTGTTTGCAAAAGAACCCAAGCCAAAAATCCTTCCACTACGATCCCTACCATCAACTACGTTAAGTTACGTCTAACTCTCATCAACATTTTTAGAGTTATGAGATTATCTTTCAATGCTTCTTGTATTGCTCCTATCAATATAAATGTTTATATTAACAAGTGATTTTTTTAAACTACTATTAGTTATCAAATTAATATTAAAATATAAATTTTACATACGTTAAATTGTCTGCATCTGGTGTTGACAAAGGTCATTTCATCATGCTTATCAATATGGATAGGCAAAAATAGCTGACATAGTGTAGACTTCATGCCCATATACTTTTCTTGCATCAAAATAAAGTATTATAAGTGAAATACAATTTATAAAAATTTGAGTAGAGTTTCATCTATTTTTATGATATTTACCCCTTGTTAAATTAAAAAATTTTCTTAACAACATAGTCATTCATGGTAACATACATTTATTAAATTATCGTTCTCCATAATACACATATTTTTTCATTTTAAATTTCATACATCAAATTACATTGAAATCTTATAGGTAGTAATTAATACAAAAATTAAAATATATGTGTAAATTTTAGATACTTGCAAGTTTTCTCTATGCTCCTGGTGGGTCATAGATCCTCTAGTGTCTATTGGTAGACTCTCTTCCTCCAGGTCTCCCTATCTGTTTGCATAATTACGCTCTAAAATAGACATTGCCTCATATGTACCCAATATTGCTGCCAACGACTCCATATTTATTCAGATATATATGGAGGTCGTATACCATTCTTATGTATCAAATAACAAAGTCTCTATAACACGTACAAGCACACCTCTCCTATACATCATAAATGACAACATCAAATTTTGAATACCAAAAAAATTATTTCTAAAAAATAAAAAATACTATAAGCACTTATAAACTATAATATTTATCTAATTAATGTATAAAATTAGATAAAATAAACAAGATGAAAGAATTTTTTTATACTTTGAACTCCTTATAATAAAATTCCTATGTCCTTTGAGAGATATTCTTCCATATATAACCCTCAAGTTCTATCTTCTCCTTGAACTTGGATGAGATATTTCTGGATCACATTTCAAACAGAACCAACCTAATACATAAATTATTTTAGATCATTTTCAAATTAAAACCTATAAATTTAGTGTAAACCTATGGTGTTATCATGTATTACAAAATTTTTAGAATTTCACTCACAGATTGTTGATAATTGTAATGTAAATTCTTCCATTAACTCCCTTAGCTCCATGCTAAAGGTCGCCTCCTTCATCTGTAACTTCCACCCCTGATATCTCTGAAGGTATAGATTTAGATTTTGGTATGGGAGTAGATGTTGCAACAATCAATTTTCTCAACTAGAAAACTAAGACCCTAATAAGTTTCTTCATATTGTAAAAATTATCAACCATTTTATGATCAGGAGGTAATGATTCATTATACCAAGCAAGAAATTTATGAAAATTTTGATTGGAAGTATGCCCTTTAGACTTTATGTTCAATATTAGATCAATTGAAGATAATTGAGTTAAGGTCTCACAATTTGGTCATAATTCTTGGTCAGTTAATTTTAGTAAGCCAAAAAACTTTTTCACATTTTGGTTTTGTTCTTCTTCAAGATTTTCTATATTTGCTTGAAAGGTATAACCGACTGCGTCTTAAACCATTTGAGTGTAAGGAATTTCTATTGCACCTACATTATTTTTTATAAATCCAATCTACCCTTCAAACTCGTTTACATTTATTGACGAGTTCATTATCCCTTGAGGTGCTACAAATTAATGGCTCCATAAGTTATGTCTGCTCAAAATAATTTGAAACAAACCCTTTTCTTAATAGATGGAGATTCACTTCATCAATACGAAGAAAACGAATATGTTTGCACGTTTTACGTAGACATCTAATTTTTAGACCATCAATATATGTAGGTTAAGAACATACATAGTCAATAAAAGCTTGAACTCCCTCAACAAACTCAAGATTAACGAAACCATTGAGTGTTAATCATCTATGCATCCAAGATCTATCAACATTACTTATTTATGCAAAATCATTATTTAAAAAAGTGATTTCATAGTTAGATATAGTAATCATTATTGTAGTATCCATATTAATCTTATAGAACATTTACTCTTTAGTTTACATATTAACAATATCACAAGACAAAATCACCATATTATAGCATATGCATAAATTTTTGTATTGTCAGATGACAGGGAAATATTTTAGGTTGCATGTGATGTCAACTAATTTCAAGTATCTACCGTTCATATCAACTAACTAATGACAATATTTGGAGAGGAATTAATAGAATTATGTTTTTTCTTCATCTAAGCATTATATGTTTAAGATGTTTACTTGTAGATAAATAAATCATGCTTTAGAAACATTAAATGAATTCAAAGGTTAAAATGAATAAACACATACATTAAAAAATAAATTCAAAAATAGACAACAAAGTGAGGTACCTTTATACTTTAGAAATGGAGAAATGAACACTCGGTAGAAAGAGTGACCTAGTATAGGGATGGCGAGGACAATAAATTTAACAGATAATGCCCAGGATAGAAGTTGTAATAAGTCTCCAATAGTAACCAACATAATCCAACCAAAAAGAAATTAACTTCTCTCCAACCAATCAATAAAATAATAATTGTATAAATAAAATAAAAATATATAGTCATTATTGACTTAGAGGAAAAACTATTATGATTCATTAAATTGAACTGTATACAATAGCTAGGATTCATTATTCCTAAAAAATTGTTGATATGTTAATTACAATAAAGGTTAGAATCATATTGTTAATCAAAGAACTGAAAGTGTTATGTAGAGGTCAGTTTGAGACACAGAGCTAGGAATCAGTTCATGACAAGTTTAATCTTTTAAACAAAAGACCAAGATCGGATTTTATAAGATAATTCATGACATAATAATATAATTGGATCTTCATGCTTAGATAGAAAGACGCCATTTCTAAAAATCCTCATATGAAAAAGAATCTTTAGTGACTATAGGATTATATGTAACACATATTAAGTCCCTTATTTAATTGCATTAGAAAATTTCCATATAGATACTTAAATTTTTCATAAATAATAAGCAAGCTGTAGGATTATTGCGATGAATATCTACAATTTGCTTATCTTAAATGAGCTCATGGTTCATAAAGCAGAGCTAATTCCCATAAATTTCAATTGTGATATATATGCATTGGTTGTGAGAAACTGGGGGTGTATAAGAATAAAAATGATAAACAATGCCACTAACTACAAATATGACAAGTCAAAAATAACAAAAGTGAAAACAAGTCAAAAATAGCCATTGTAATTTGTTTCAAAGATAAATCTTGGTATATACAACTAAATAAGTCCAATCTAAAAAACAACCACCTATCACATTCTTCTTCTCCCACCACGAATTTCCATGCCCAAAGCCTTTTCCCTCCTTGAAATACTACCTACTGGCCTTGTAAAAGAAGAAAATGCCCACTAACATGACTATTGCTCTCCCTTCCTCTCCTACCCCTTGATGCCTAGGAAACTCTGCTCGACGAATTTCCATTATTAAACCCAGATCCACCATCCATCTCAATAAGATAGAACAAAGCAAACTAAAACATAAAAAGATTAAAGGTTCATAAATGAAATAGAAGCTACCTTTCGATGAGATAAGGGTGAGAAGCAATTTAGGGTTAGAATGATGGTTAGAGATGGTAAGATAATGGTGGGAGATGGTATGAAGCAATTGACATTACCTTTGATTTTCATTTCCTGGAATGATGGTGGGAGATGGTGTTATACCCAAAAAGTTCTAAAAAGACCTAGGCTATCCTACTCGCAAGTATGCGAGATAGTTGTAGCTGCTAACCCAGTTTTTCTTCCTTTTAAACCTAACTTGAAGGACTATCATGCCCATTGCTTCCTCCTTTCTTCTTACTTTCTTCATTAGAGAGGCTTTCCTCCTCTTAATTACCTACACCAGAAAGATTAGAAGGGATCTCAACATACTCATCGATTACCTTACCACTTCTTAAAATAGTGATTGCTTGTGCTTGATCGAGTTAATTATGCAACTTCCCTTTTTGATTGTTGTGCAATTGAGCTATGAGTTGCCCTACTTGAATCTCAATCCTCTCACAAATGCCTCCTAAGAATCAAACCTCTTGTTATTTACTTATTAATTTTAAGTTGTGACCTGAATAAACACATTCAAGCTTTCCTCTAAAGAAGGCTTGCTTGGTGGGTTTTAAAGTGAGGATTGCCCTTAGTAATAATTCGACATCTGAAAATTTTAGTATTGTTATTGGGGTTATACTGGTGGATTATTGTTCTTTCATGAAAAATTGGGGTGGTTTCTCCAACCAGGATTATAGGTGTTTGAGTGTGGATCATTTTGCTCCCTTGGTTGAAACCGTTGAGTAAGTTCACTTGTTCCTCCCTATTTACAAAAGACTCATAAGAATATGAACAAACATTAGCTCTATGACCACAAGTTCCATATATACCACATACCTTTTGATTTGGAATGTTTTGGGGTAGCCTTGTAATTAGCGTCTTTGTATGCCTCATCAACTTAGCTAATTACATAACTTATTCTTAATTCGAGCTTACTTCATGAACTCTAGCTCTTCCCCCCTTCATGCTCTGTTGTTAAGAATTGTCCCTCAACATTTCAAAGATCTCATATGCTTCTTTGGTCCTCTTCACTCCCACAGCTCCTCTTGCTGCATTGTCCACCGTATACTGACATTATTGTGTCAATCCATTATAAAAGAACAGGTTCTACATGTGGAGTGGAAAATGATGGTGTGGACATTGAATGAGTAGGAGTTTAAAGCATTCCTATGCCTCTTAGAATGGCTCTCCCTCGATTTGATCGAAGGTGCTATCTTTGTTGCAACTCAGAAATCTTCTTGTAGGAATAAAACTTTCTCATTAACCTGTTGTACACCTTTCCCCATGTAGTAAATGAACCGAGTGGAAGGGTCATCAACCATGCCTTGGCATGATCCTTCAATATGTATGGGAAACATCTCATCATGAGTTGATCTTCATTTAGTCCATCCAACGAGAACGTCTGAAGAGTGGTACAAAATTTCTGAATGAAGTTTAAAAGGTCTTTATTGGGAACCCCATAGAAAGATGGCAGCATGTTGTAGTGGATACTCTTTAACTCATAGTTTCTGACTACCTCTCCCAATCAAATGAATGAAATAGTAGTTCAATTACCGATCTGGAAAACTCCTTCATTACTGGCTTCCTTTCACCTATCTCTTAATCTTTTGGCTGGAATCCCTTAAGATTCTATTCAAAGTCCCTTTGAAGTTCTCTTATCTAATGTAAGTTGTCAATAAAGGGAGCAAGTTCACCTTCTTGAGACCTCATTCCTCATATAAGCCAAATAAAAACAACAATGAATTAATAAGATAATTATTAAAACAACACAATTAAATAACACGACAAAGATCTATGCATAAACAAGAAAAACAATCAAAATCACTTTAGTAAATAAAAACAATAAAAATTAATTTAAGTTCAAAGCACTAAACACCTCCCCAGCAACAACGCCAAAAATATTGTTATAACCAAAAAGTTTGAAAAAGACCTAGGCTATCCTACTCACAAGTATACAAGATAGTTAGAGCTAATAACTCAGGGTCATCTCACACAGAGGTGAAATTGATCATCTTAAATTAAGTTTGAATTTAAAATAAAAATAAAAACAATGCATTCCTGAACATTCTATCCCGACTGTTGAGTGAAAGATTTTAAGGAAAATTACAAAATTAAATTGAAATTAATCGAAGTTAAAAAACTCTTGAGAATTAATTTCACTAATTTAATCTCCTATGCATGATTAAGGGAAAATGATTGTGATGTTATCTTACTAAAAATAATAGTTAGGTTCTAAATCAATTCGAATAATGAACTAATCTAACTTTCGTATTCAATAAATTACTATCAGAATTAATAATGAAAACCCAACTACCAATTACCACTTAACTTAATATGTTTCTAGTTCTTAACCTTAATGTCCATAGTTTCACGACCTATATTAAACTTCATCTCTTGAATCTTCATTTAACACTAAAATGATGCAAAGTTTGGCAATTCTATTACATACATTTAGTCTAGAAACCACAACAATAAATAAGACAACATATCCGTAACCCAATCATATACATTCAACTAAATAGCTAAATTAATTCTCAAGAAAAAAAGATTAGCATTATGTCCAAAAAGTTCTAAAAAGACCTAGGCTATCCTGCTCGCATGTATACGAGATAGTTATAGCTGATAACCCAAGGTCATCTGCCATGGAGGTGAAATTGGTCAACCTAAATTATGTTTGAATTAAAAATAAAAATAAAAACAATGCAACCTAAACATTCTATCCCGATTGTTGAGTCAAAGCTTTCAAGGAAAATTACAAAATTACATTGAAAAGTAGACATAATCAATTGGGAGCAAAGACAAATAGATTAATCGAAGTGGAAAAACTCTTGAGAATTAATTTCACTAATTTAATCCCCTATGCATGATTAAGGGAAAATGATTGGATTACTGCCTTATTAAAATTAATAGTTACATTTTAAATCGATTCGAATAAAGAACTAGTTTAACTTTCATATTCAACAAGTTACTATCCAAACTAATAATGAAAACCTGACTACCAATTACCACTTAAGTTAATATATTTCTAGTTTTTAACCTAAGTGTCCATGGTTTCCTGATATGTATTAAACTTCATCTCTCAAATCTTCATTTAACACTAAAATGATGCAAAGTTTGCCATTCTATTACTTCCATTTTGTTCAGAAACCACAACAATAAATAAGCCAACATATCCATAACCCAATCATGCATGTTCAAATAAATAGCTACATTAATTCTCAAGAAAAGAGATCAGCCCCTCACAGATATCACCATATTCATCATCATTAAACACTTTAATTGCATGTTACTATTAACAACAATATTTAAAAAATAATAAAACAGTGAATACCGAATGGATTATCAAAAGAAAAAAAACAGTCGGCTAAACTAATAAGAGTATAAGTCTGTTAATAACAGATGGTAAAAGGAAAGAAACAAAGTAACAAATGAGGAATATAATACGCAAATAAGTCATCGAATGAAGAGTTGTGGAGATCTCTAGTCCCTCTCAAGCTTCCAACTTTGACTATTGTCTTCTACTTCAACTTCTTCCTCAAACAAATGTTCCCTCAAGTTGAATGGGATTCAGCTCTCGCTCTCACTTTTGACCTCTCCCAAACTTCCACCTCATATTGTTTTACTCTTCTTCCTGACTAACTATGTTTCCTTTCTCTGTTTCGCTCTTATGTATATTGTCTTTTTCTTTATATTTCTGTGCCTCCTATGTTATGTTTCTCTGTGTGAGTGAGTCAATGAAATAGTGGATGAAAGATGATTCTCAGCTGCCGCCCTTTCTTCCTTTTATTGGACTCTCTTTAGGTTTAGGGTTGCATGCCTTAACGTAGTGAGCTGCCACTTATTAAAGCTAGAATTAATGTTAAAATTTCTCATGGGTGTGCATAGGGAGTCACGGGTATGACTCCTTTGCCACCCCCGTGCATTAAGCATGAAAAAATTACATGACACTGGAATTTTTAATGCAAAATTCATAAAATTACTCAATTACATGCAATATTCACACCATTTTCACTTAATTAATCTCACATTTAGATCATAACATAAGGATCTGTAATGAAAATCAAGATATGAAGGTAATTAAAAGCAATAGAAATTAGACACAACAATTAGCCCATCATATCATACACACAGTTCATCATACTCAAATACTTCAATCCTATATTACTATCAGCAGAAGTTTGAAAACAGTAACCTTGTAACTACTTAAATGAACTATGATAACATAACAAGCAACAGTCGTTAAGCTAACAAGAGTATCAATTATTTAATACCAACAGAATAGTAAACTCAAAGAAACAAGCAACAGATGAGGAATGAGACAAGCAAACAAAGGGGTCAGACAATGAGATATTAGATGTCTTCTACATTCTCAACTTTCAGCTTTGATTATTGCCTTGTACTTCAGTTTCTCTCCTCCAACTAAATGCTTGCTCAAGAACAACTCCAGCTCTTGCTTTCAGCCGTTCTTCCAAGCTCCCACTTTTCTATTGTTATCTCTTCTTCTCCTCCTCAGACTATCTCTGTTTCTCATCTCTATTTATCTTCATTCTCTCCATCTCTCTATGCCTCCCCTGTTTGTGTCTCTGTGTGAGTGAACAAATGAAACCGTTAATGAAAAGATCCTCCTCCTCATCTGCCACCCTCTCTTCCTTTTTATTAGACTCTCTTTAGGCTTCGGGTTGAGTGCCTTAACGTCGTGAGCTGCCACATATTAACGTTAGAATTATTGTTAAAACTTCTCATAGGCGTGCATGGGGAGTCACAGGTGTGACTCCTTTTGAGACACCTATGCATAGGGAGTCACGAGTGTGAAATCCCCATGTATAGGTGTGACTCCCTTATCACGCTGTATCACCCTGTGCATTAAACATGCATGATGGTGACATAAAATCACTGCCTTGCATGGTGGTGACTTGGTTTAAGGCAAAACTTATGTGAATTGGCATTTAAATGCAAAATTTACAAAATAACCCAATTAATATTCATGCAATATTCATATCATTTTCACTTGATTAGAACAAGAGGAAGTAAAATATACCTTAAGTATCTCTCATCTTTGTCTGTATTTGTTTTTTTATGTAAAGTGATTCCTTATGAAAATATCATTTTGGGGGTAAATTACCTACAGAATCACATTTTTGTAGGTAAATTCTAGAAAAAAAACCTTTTCCGTAGGGAAATTCCTTACAGAATGGTGTTTTCGTAGGGAATTTCCCTATGGAAATAACAATCTATAGTAATTTACCTATGAAAAAAGTATTTTTGTCTAGAAATTCCCTACAAAAATGGGACTCTATAGGTAATTTACCTAGGAATGACATTTTCGTAGTGGATTTCCCCACGGAATCACTTTTCTATAGCGAATTCCTATACATAACTTTTTTTTTCTATCGGTAAATTTCGTATGCAACTTTTACTAGGAACCATTGACATCTATTTTTGTGAAGACTTTCACTATTCTATTCCTAAATTCCGTCAATAAACTTTGGCAGGAAAATTTGCTCCTCTTTTAACGATGGATTTTTTAAGTTGCAAAATACCTTTTTCCTTGACAATTTTACCTACGGAAAGCAATTTTTGTTGCTAATTTACTACGTAATTTTTTCCATAGGGAATTTTCTATCGGTAATTTGCAATTTTCTTATAGTGTATTCTATTGTTAAATCTTGTTTGCACACAATTTCCATAGCAATAATTATTTGTAGTCCTCTTTGTATTATGGATAAAAAAATTTCTAATGTTAATATAGAAAAGAAAACTTATAGTTTAATTCTTTTTTCATTCCATAATTTTAATTGTCACAAATTTACTAGAAAGGGAAAGACCAATTCTTTAAGAACAATGGTATACCACATCCTTTATGTCCTTCATATAGTGTTATTCACTTTTTAAGGTGGAATGAGTAAGTTGAGGCAATGAATCATGTGAAAATATTGTTAAAGTCTAAGCATGGTAAGCGATTGTTCAAAAAGAGTCTATTTTCCTAATATTGACAGAGCTACTGAATAAAATTATAGAACAATAATAATAACCATATGAAAATGTGGTAGAGGCTAAGATTCTAACTTCCTACGGAATGTGTAAAGTACCTAGGTTTGTTATGTAAAGTGATTCCCTATGAAAATATCATTTCGTAGGTAAATTACCTACAAAATCATATTTCTGTAGGTAAATTCTAGATTAAAAAACCTTTTCGTAGGGAATTTCCTTATGAAATGGTGTTTCTATAGCGAATTTCCATATGAAAACATCAATTCGTTGTAATTTGTTTATAGAAAAATATTACGTAAAATATTATGGCAAGATTTTTCATCTGTAAATTTTGTACCCAATTTTTATTGGGAACTATTTGCACCTATTTTTATGACGACTTTCACTCTTCTATTGCTAAATTTGGTCGATAAGGTTAGGAAATAAAATTCCCTCCTCTGATGGACTTTTTCGATTGCAAAATACCTTTTTTCTTGACAATTTTACCTAGGGAATGCAATTTCCATTGCTAATTTACTATGGAAATTTTTTCCGTAGGGAATTTTATGTCAGTAATTTGCAATTTTCTTATAGTGTGTTATATTGTTAAATATGGTTTGCGCACAATCGCCATAGCAATAATTATTTCTAGTCCTCTTTATATTTTGGATAAAAAAATTTCTCGTTGTTAATATAGATAAGTAAACTTATGGTTTAATTTTTTTTCCATTCTATGATTTTAATTGTCACAAATTTTAGTAGAAAGCAAAAGATCAATCCTTTAAGAACAATGGTATACCACACCCTTTATTTCCTTCATGTAGTGTTGTTGACTTCTTAAGGTGGAATAAGTAAATTGAGGTAAGAATCACATGAAAATAAAGTCTAAGCAGGGGAAGTGATTGTTCAAAATGAATCTACTTTGCTAATGTTGTCAGAGGTAATGACAAAAATTATAGAACAATAATCATAACCATATGAAAATGTAGTAGAAGGCTAAGTTTCTAACGTCCTATGGAAAGTGTAAAGTACCTAGGTTTGTCATGTAAAGTGATTCCTTACGAAGTATCATTTTGTAGGTAAACTAACTATAGAATCACATTTTTGTAGGTAAATTCTAAATAAAAAGACTTTGTCGTAGGGAAATTCCTTACAGATTCCCTATGGAAACACCAATTCATAGTAATTTACCTATGAAAAAATATTTTTGTTAGGAAATTCCCTAAGAAAATGTGACTCCGTAGGTAATTTACCTACGAAATGATATTTTTGTAGGGAATTTCCCTACGGAAAATTTTTCCATCGATCAATTTCATACGTAGTTTCAACTAGGAACCGTTTGCACCCATTTTTGTGACGACTCTCACTATTTTGCGACAAAATTCTATCGGCCAAGTTTGGCAGTAAAATTCCCTACTCTTTTAATGATGGATTTTTTGTCACAAAATACCTTTTTCCCTACAAGTTTACCTATGGAGAGCAATTTTTGTCACTAATTTACTACGAAAAATTTTTTTGTCAATAATTTGCAACTTTCTTATAGTGTAGTATATTGTTAAATTTAGTTTGCACACAATTGCCATAGCAATAATTATTTCTAGTCCTTTTTGCATTATGGATAAAAATGTTTGTAATTGTTAATATAGATAAGTAAACTTATAGTTTAATTCTTTTTCCATTCTATGATTTTAATTGTCACAAATTTTAGTACAAAGCAAAAGACCAATCCTTTAATAACAATGGTATACCACATCCTTTATGTCCTTCATGTAGTGTTGTTGACTTTTTAAGATGGAATAGGTAAGTTAAGGTGATGAATCACGTGAAAATATGGTTAAAATCTAAGTGGGGGAAGTAATTGTTCAAAAAGAGTCTGCTTTCCTAATGTGGCTAGATGTATGAACTAAATTTATGGAACAACAATCATAACCATATGAAAATATAGTAGAAGGCCAAGTTTCTAACTTCCTCCGAAAATGATTGTAGTATAAGAATTTGTAAATGATATAAGTATGGATGTGATATAAATTGCTCAATGCCAAGGTAATCATATATTATTTTTATACTATATACTAACATTAATAATTATTTTGAATACAAAATTTATGACAAATAAGGGGAGAGTCCAACTTTCCTCAAGGAGCTTCATGCAAGATCTATGGACTAATGCAAACTAATTTTTTTTTCAATGCCCTTAATTAGACAATTGGTCCTGATGAGAAGACGCTAATTGAATTCATGCTTTTCTTTGGTGTTGTGACCCATAAACAAATCTTACACCTTTAAATCATGTCAATTGGTGTAAGATTCTTAAAAATTTATTTTGGAGTATGTTAATGAAAGAAACCTTCATATTACTACTTCTTTCTATTTGATTTATGAAATATAAATGAACATTTATTTCATTGTAAAAGAGATATTATCCTACCATAAGAAGGTAAAGAATGGACTTTGAACATTGTTGGAGATGCATGATTAAGTTACAGGTCTAGAGTGAAGAAAAAGAATTTTAAATACTATATGATAAAAGTAGAAAGAATGGAAAAATCTTCCCAACTACATTAGCAAAGAAGTCTTTAAAGAGCTCATTTCTTTCTAGAGCCAGCCAAATGTGAAGGTATGACAATTATTAATACTTTTTACAAATTAGTTTTGTGGTATCTAATTAAGACAATGTTTTAATATTCAGTAAATTGTTGAAACAAATATTCAAAATACAAAAACAAACTAAAATGCACATAGTTGTTCCTATAAGTTTTATAAGTATTTATGCCAAGTTGGTAGGAACTTTAATAAGTTATAATCCATTAAGAAACTACTTAAATTTTTAAGTTATTTCAAAATTCTAATTAGTAATTATTTCCATAGGTAACAAAATGAGAGAGATGATTAAAAACCACTTTCTAATGATGAAAAGTATCTTGCAACTTTTAAGAGAAAGCCCACAAAAGTGTACAAGAAATCTACTAAGGCTATAAGAGAGAAAATTATGAGTTAGTGTTTTGCCATTTTCTATATTGTTACTACTTTCATTGAGATGCCCACAAATCATCTAGCATGAAAGGAAATAATGTGGTGAACGAGGCCTAGTACAAAGCTCCTAATGAGTATCAAAAGTCTAATAAGATTGCACTAAAAGAAGAGTTGAACCAAAAAGTAAAAGTTGAAAAGGAGAGAATGAGAAAGGAATTAGAACAAGGGAAAGACGAAAACTTAGAAATGAAAAGGCAACTACAATAAGATAAAGAAGATACAAAAGAAATAACGCAACAAATGTTCTTTCTCATTCAATCTTAGCTTAGGCAGTCTAATGCCACTAATATAGACATGCTTTATAAATTGATTATAATAAGTCAATGAAGAAGCGAATATTTTATTCCCCCATATTGTATCTATCAACATGAAGAATATCAGGTGAAAATTTTCCTTAATTTACTGTTGCTTTACATCACCTTGTTGCCTTTTCTATTAAGATTAATTGCTTATTTTCCTAATTGAAAATCTAACGAACTTTTTTTTAATGTAAGTAATGAATTCCACCAAAAGGTGGAAATTACAAAATGTATGAGATTACATCTCCTAAGAATGGAGCTTAAACTAATGAAGAACGTATACAATGTATATATTCGACAATATTGTATTCTAAATGTTAAATTGAAATCTAATAACATTGGACAAGAGTAAATGATTACTACTGATCATAATGTTCATCCTTAATTTAAGCAGTGGATAGCTCCATCCAAATTCTTTGAACTTCTCCATCCAAATTCTTTGAACTCCTTAGTCTTATCAAAGATTTTGGAATTTCTCATCCTCTAGATGTAGTGTACCAACATAGTCAAATCAATTTTAAATAACCTTTGATCTTCTATATTAGTCCATCTCACTTTGCCACTCCAAGACAAAGCATTCATCCAACTAAGATGGTTGTCTTATAACCTAAAGATATAAGATAAAAACACTCCGTAGTGGTTTGGTTTGAGAACATTTGAAGAAAATATGGTCTAAAGTTTCAATTTCTTTAGAGCATAGAGGTAATTAGTGTCTGAAATTTGGAGCTTAATTTTATCTTTAGTTTCCAATTTCTATAATGCAGCTAACCATAAGATGAAAGAGTGAGCTGGATCTATACTTGATCCCTATATCAATTTGTCAAGAGAAAACTTGACCATAGTTCCTACGAAAATTCTTTACGTGACTGAGTCGTAAATTTGTAAGATTTGTGTAGCTCCCATATGATCTGATCTTCTTATGCATGACTTGGAAGGTATAAAGGCAATTGCTTAATAATATAACGACTCCTCTACACGTATGGAATGGCCAATTCCATTATTATTTGAGATCAGAGTTTGGACTTTAGTATCACTAGGGATAGATCCTCTTAGGGCTATAGCGAGGTTAGTGTTACATAAAGGCTCTAATTCATGTCAATTATCAAACTAGAAAGTTGTCATCTTTCCATTGCCAACTTGATGCTTGATATAAAGATGTATGAAGGATCTTATATGTAAGATCTACTAAAAAGTGTAAGATTACAAAATAGTTTTAGAAATAGACCAAATGCTTTTCTATTTGATGTGAAACATATGAATATACCTAACCCAAAGGCTTTGTTTGTTCCAACATAACCTCCACAATCTTTTTTCTAATAAAATTTTGTTCATTCTACTAGCTAAGTTGATTCCTAATCCTCTAGTAAGAAATGAGCTCCTTAAAGACTTCTTTGCTAATGTAGTCGATTCCTAACCCTCCTTGCTGCCACTTATTAAAGCTAGAATTAATGTTAAAACATGACTTAGTAACCGAATCGGTATTCATTACCAATGTTTTCCTCCGCATAAAAAGAATAAGTCTATGTTCACAAAAAGTAAATAAAAAAAGTGTTTTTGAATAAAAACCTACCAAACTTGTAATAGTTGACTTTTCATGAAAATGTACTTAGGAATAGTTACAGAGTCTGAATGATCAAAAAATTATTAATGAATGTATGCAATTGAAAAGGGTAAACAAGTTAACACTTGGCTCAAGATTAATATGTATGTATAGTTTAAAGGCCCTAAATGTGGATTTAGCATGTTAATGATCGAAATGACTTGAATGATTGTGTTTAAAATTAAGTTGATTTCATGAAGTTGAAGCCATTGTCTCATTACTACAATGTGTGCTCTGTAAGTTTCTTAGTGTTTGTAGTTTTGTTCTCTTAAGGACAAGTAAATGTTTAAGTGTGACGATGTTGATAAGTGTGAATTGCATCATGTTTTAGGGCTTAGTTTGATATGTATTTAAGTGTTAACTTAATCGTTTAGTATGTGTTTAGGTTAGAATTGTGTTAGTTTGTTAATTAATTGCGTTTAGGTGTTTTTATGGGCTAGTCAAGACTTTAAACTTAATTATTATTTCATTAAGGTACCTTGATGTGTTTGTTAGTGTTTTAGGGTTAACATCGAATAATGGAGAAGTTTTGAAGACACTCGAGCCGAAACAATGACCCACGATCATGGCATAACAGGCTATGATTATTAAAGAAGCACTAAAGTCAGGCCATGATCATGACAGATATCTCAGACGTAGCCTACAATCGTGGCTTGTAGGATCACAGTCATGACCTGAGTTGGGAAAATGTGTAGACACTCAGAAAAGTAAAGTTTCAAAGGATTTTTTGGAACTTTCAGACCCTGAATAAACCTTAAGGCTACCCAGAACACAACAGGTAGATAAAGAATAAGAAAAAGAAGATGAAGGATCTTTTTCATCAACCATTTTGGAGAGAAACCTTAGAGAGAATTGTTGAGAGATTGAGAAAGAGAAGAAGGAAGAGAGAAGTGGAGAAGAAGCCCACATCGACGTACTTCCCAGGTTTGGAGTTTCGCGATGTCGTTGCCTCCTGTCTCCATTTAGAATTGCATTTCCTGTTATTTTCCCTTCTGATTATTGTATAGAATTGAGAATAGTAGTTTGATGATAGGATTGTGAATGTTGAGATATTATATAATCACTTTCAGGTTTTTTTAATCTTTAATTTAAAAAGATCTAATTGTTTATGTTTATTGGATTTATTGTGATTGATATCTATGATTGCATAATTAGGTAATAAACTGAGAGGGTTAATCGAATGAAAAATAATTAAATTAGGTTAACTAGAGTTAGTTGATTTAATAAGAACAAGAAATTAATCAAATCAGTAATTGTGTGAAGAGAGATCTCATATAGGTCCCCGATAGTTTATTGAACATCTTCAAATCTAATTAAGGTTTTGGATAGATTGTTAATTGAGAGATTGAAATTTTCCACAATCTAATTAGGGTTTATAATTTAGGGTTAATGGTTATAACTTGAGAGAGAGTAATTAACCCTACAATCTTCTAGGACCAATGATCTAACAATTCATAATTGATTAGGTTAGTGCTAAAGATAGGCAAAGATTCCCCTTTTCTCTCAATTAGTAGTTCTTTAGGTTGACTCTTGAATGTGTGCATTGAAATTGCTAATTTTTCAATATTTCGTGATTGATTGCTTAATTGAATTACTTGATTGAATTGTATTCTTGTTTTAGTTTTGTTACATTTTGAATATTACACATTGTTTTGGCCTTAGATTTTAGGATTATATTAACTCTCCTCGTGGGATCGACACCTTAGGTACCACGAGAATGACCCGTACACTTGCGGATTATCAAGATTAAATATTAAAACTTAGAAATATCATAAAATCACGATCAAGAAGCTACATCAACATAGGATTCATAACATAGAATTTTAACAAATATAACCTACCCACGTGTATGTATACCCCCACACTTAGGCTTTTGCACAATCACATTCATCTAGAATTCATAAATGCTCCACTAGCTTTAAGACTTAGGTAGGGCATTTAGTTAGGTGTATGTAATGTGGTTTATACAAAAAAAAGCCAATAAAACTTAAAGGGAGTTAGCAAAGGAAAATTCACATAAATGGGTAAGCTATTTAGCTAATATAGCTCGTAATCAACAAGGAATGCCTAATCATTTTCATCAAAACACATGTAATAAAAATGTGGTCTAGAATAGGAAATCTATGCAAAGTAAGGATGCATATATCATGAAGGTCACACATAACAAACAAAATAGTGAGACTGATATGGACATGTTAGTCTAATATGGCTCAAAACCTCACTAGTTTTTATCTACCACTAGTTACTGCTCTTCTAAGAATGGTGCACATTAACATATCATAAGAGTAGAAGTACATGTTGAATTTTGCTATGGATTTTACTAATCAATTCACACTTTAATTATGAGTAAATAATCTTAAAAGTAATAGAAAATAAGAAAATTTTCGATTTTATTCATTAGATTTTAAAAACCACCTAGAAGTCACATATTCTATAATTAAGCTAAAAAAACGTGCATAAAAACCAATATACCCACCCCCATACTTAAAACTTACTTTTTTCTTAATGTAAAATCAAATGCAAGAAATGTAGCAGTTCATGAAAATAGTAAAAGTGAAAATGTAAATGACAGAAATTAACTCCCCTTGGGTTTCCTCCCAAGTGGTGCCTTTGTTTAACATTATTGGCTTATCCTCCAATTGTGTGCATTAAGTGATACCAGTCACATGCTTTCGCATCAACACCTCCAAATCCTCTGTTTGGAAGCCTTCAAAATACAGCTTTAAGTGATGACCATTCATTCTGAATGTCTGGTCAGTTTTAAGCCTTCGTATCTCTACTGCTCTAAAGGAATGATATGAGTGATAACAAATGGGAAAACCCAACGAGAATGCAACTTACCTAGAATGAGTTTGAGTTTAGAATGATATAGTAACACTTTTTGGCCCACCGAGAAGCTCTTCCTCAAAATCATCTTATAATAGAAAGTGTTTGTCCTCTTTTTATTTATCACTGCATTTTAATATGAATCATTCCTCATCTCTTCCAACTCTTGAAGATGCAACTTCCTATGCATTCCTGCATCACCTAAATTCATGTTGCATCTTTTGATAGCCCAACATGCTTTATGTTGTAATTCCACTAGAAGAAGACATGGCTTCCGGAACATTAGTCTATATGACAACATCCCAATTGGTGTTCTGTAAGCCGTCTATAGGCCTATAATGTGTCTTCTAGTTTCATGTTGTAATCCTTCCTATTGGGTTGCACAACTTTCTCCAGGATTAGCTTAATTTATAAATTTAAGACTTTAGCTTGCCCATTACTTTAGGGATGGTAAGAAATGGAAACTTTGTGCCTGATGTGATATTTTCTAAACATTGCTTCCATCACCCTGTTGCAAAAGTGGGTTCCTCTATCACTAACAATTGCTTTTGGTATCTTGAACTTAGAAAGGATGTTAGCCTTAACAAAATCTGTAACAACCTTTGCATCGTTAGTCCTGGTTGCTTTGGATTCCACCTATTTAGAAACATAATCTACTGTAAGCAATAGATAAGTAAAGCCAAAAGATGGAGGGAAAGGTTCCACAAAACTAATATCCCAAACGTTAAAAATTTCATAGAAAAGTAAAGGAGTTTATGGAAATTGATCCTTACAGGACAGGTCATCTGACCGTTGGCATCTATCACAGGATTTGTAGAAGGTATATGCATCTTTAAACAATGTAGATCAGTAGAATCTACTCTCCAAAACTTTGCATGCTTCTTTTTCACTCTAAAATGCCCTCTGCATATATACAAATGGTTGAAGGTTAAGATTAAAAATGTTTTTTTATATATACACTTTTAATAACTTGATCTACGCAGTGCCTCCAAAGATACGAGTCATCCCTTACAAAACACTTCACTTCGCTTTGTAGCTTATCCTTTTGAGCTTTTGACAAACCAACAGGTAATTCGTTAGTAACTAAAAAATTGACAATGTCTGCATACTATGGTGGTGTTGCATCGGCCGAAAATAATTGCTCATCTAAAAAGGTTTCTCGTAGAGGGATATCATCTTCTTCCTTAATCAATCAGCTGAGATGGTTTACTAACACGTTTTTTTGCCGCCTTTTTATCTCTAATTTGCAAGTCAAGTTCTTAAAGGAGGAGAATCCATTTGATCAACCTCGGTTTTGCATCCTTCTTCGTGAGCAAGTACCATAAAGCTATATGGTCAAAATAAACAATCACCATAACATCAAGCAAATACGATCAAAACTTTTTCAAAGCAAAAGCCACATATAAGAGTTCTTTTTCAATAATTGAATAATTCAATTAGGTTGGGTTTAGGGTCTCGAAAGCGTAATAGATGACATGTAAGGTTTTTCCCACTCTTTGTCCTTTAACTTCCCCCATTGCATAATCACTTCCATCACACATGATCTCAAAAGGGATGTTCCAATCTGGTTGTTGAATCACTAGTAGGGATATCAGAAGCTCCTTAAGTTTGTTGAATGCTTCCTTGCACTTCTCATCAAACTCAAAGGAGACATCTTGTTAAAGAAGCTTGCATAATGGTGCAGTTATCTTCGAGAAGTCCTTAAATGAACCTTCGATAAAAGCTTGCATACCCAAGAAAAGAACGCACTTCCCTCACAATAGAGGCGTAAGGTAAAGAAGAAATAAGATCTGTTGGACCAATGGTGGTTGACAAATTAAAATTCCTTTATGTTTTGATAATAATAAAATATATAGAATTAGTTAA